>JAECUM010001405.1:0-82038 GCA_016617855.1 Megalonaias nervosa
GTCAAGCTCAGATTTAGCACAGTTTCCCCATACATTTGAACAATAATCCATTGTTGGAAGAATATATGACTTGTAGTATAGATTGCGAGTTTCCATAGCTAAATATTTCTTGATTCTGCTGAGTAGGGCAATTTTGGATGACAGCGTTTTACAAAGCTATCAATATGGTCATTCCATAGTAAATTATTATCTACGGACACACCTACAAGCTTTTCATGTTTGACATTTTGTAAAGGATGATTATTTATTGCAAGAGATAGTTCTGGGTTCCCTGACTTGTGTAGCTTTTGTGATGTTCCCAAAATCATACATTTTGTTTTACCTTCATTAATTACCATCCTATTTTGTTGTGCCCAGTTTTGGACTCTAATAAGGTCTGAGTTTAATCTCATTTGGATAACTTCAGTATCAGAACTAGATGTATACAAGGTTGCATTGTCTGCAAACAAATCTGTATTTCTGGATTCATTATTTAATGGTAGATCATTGATATAGATAAGGAAGAGGAGAGGGCCTAAAACAGAGCCTTGAGGGACCACTGAATGAATAGTGCAAATTTGAGAGCTAATATTGCCAATGCATACTTGTTGAGACCTTTGGTTTAAGTATGACTTAAACCATTTTAAAGAAGGATTGTCGAATCTGTAACAGTTCAACTTTTTCAGCAGAATTTCATGATCAACAAGATCAAAGGCTTTCTTGAAGTCAAGGAAAGCTATCCCAGTCATATGCCCATTATCCATTTCCTTCAGCCAAAGATCAATCAATTTGCTAAGTTCTGTTTGGCACGAGTGGTACTTTCTAAATCCTGATTGCGCTTTACGAAATAGAGAGTATGTTTCAAAAAATTTATAGACCTGAATGGCTACATGCTTTTCAAATAATTTTGACAATACAGGTAGAATTGATATTGGTCTGTAATTCCACGGATCCTCCTTTTCTCATTCTTAAAGATAGGTGTAACCTTTGCACATTTCAGTGCTTCTGGAAAATTACCACTCATTATACTTAAGTTTATGATATGCGTTAATGACTTTGTTATTACTGGTGCAGCAATTTTAAGAATTCATGGACTAATACCATCCAATCCAGAGGATTTATTAATATTCACCTTAACTAGCATATCAAAAACATCAGCTTCACTAACATTAGCTATTGAGAAATAATTATCATCTGGAATTTTAGCTCTTATTAATGACAGAAGAGCATCAAGTTCAATTGGGATGTTAGTCTGGTTCTGAATATTGTTACTGGAGATGCTTATGAAGAAATTGTTGAACATTTCCACAACGTTTTGTACAGATGTTGCTATATCCTCATTTTGCTTAAGTCTAGGGGGAAAACAACTGCTCTTGGGTGGGTTCAGCTCTTTTAGATGCTTCCACATTGTGTTGGTACTCTTACTTTCATCAATAGCCTGATTATAGTAATTCTCCTTTGCCTTATCTATCAGGTGCTTAGTTTTATTCCTCCACTTTCTACAGCTTTTCATGTCTATTTTCTTGTGGAAATTATCTCTTAGGTGCCTAGCCTCATTAATCTCAGGAATAATCCACTTGGGTGTTATTTGGTGTTTAACCCTTTTTGTTTTAATAGGGGCATGCTTGTCTAAGGCAGCACTGAACATCCGATACCATTTGTCTAAGGCAGTGTTGACATCAGCTATATTGCAGATTGAGTGGAAGGGTTTGCAGACTAAATCATTTAAGAACATTTCCTCATCAAACTGTTTAAAGTCCCTGTATTGTATTTCAATGTGTTGACCATTTATAGATGATTTCAGAACATGTCTAGTTATACAGACTGGATAGCGGTCACTCAGTGCATACACTGACACATTAATTTCACTTATGTTATCAGGTTTATTAGTATAGACATGATCAATGAAAGTAGCACTTTTATCTGTTACTCTAGTTGGGGTGTTAATTAATTGAGTAAAGTTGCAAGTTTTAAAGTTACTTATCCATGTTAATGGTGGAGTTTTCATGTAGTCAATGTTAAAATCACCTAAAATGATAGTTTCTAAATCTTCCTTTAGTAATGCTTTTTGAATCTGCACCTCAAATCTATCAATCCAATCAGCTGTGGAACTAGGTGGCCTGTAAACTGAACATAAGAGTACTGGCTTTGATTGGGGAAGAGTTACTTCAATCCAGATACTCTCTCCCCCAGTAGTCTCTAGATCAACACATCTGTTATAACTAATGGAATTGTCTACATAGAGAAGAATACCCCTACCCCCATGGATTCCCTATCTTTTCTTTCAAAGTTGAACCCCTGTATTTGGAGAGGCAAATATATATGGTACATCTGGTAAAAATGTTTCAATCAATCAACAGAGGTTAAATTCATACAGTAAAAAGGCTTACCTCCTGTATGAACATTGTTCCAATCTTTTGAAAGAGTGGATCACTGAACTCTAACTGGTAAGTGCTGCAAAAGAAACATAGTTTTTTAAAAGTTGTATGAGCTTCTTTATAAATTTGAATCCATAATGGTCCTGAAATTTCTTCAATTCAAAACAAACAATTGACTCATGAGGGCCTGAGATTGCTCACCTGTCCCACATTAGTGACATAATCCAAGGCAAAGAATTTAGCAAATAATATGGGTAAGAAGGATGAAGTATGTCTAATTTTTCTGAGTGGTTCTGCAGAAAATGTTATTCAAAGGTTTTTTAATTTATTTAATGAAAGTGTGGCATTACCTGTATAAAGAGTGGTCTTGATGCCCTGATGACATCTGACAAATGTGTCATATTTTTTATGGAGCCAGATTCATCATGATGCCAAGTTTTGGCGCTTTGGGTTCATCATAATGTACTTTATAATTGCATGGTCTCCCTCCCAAACAGCAGTGGGGACCAATCTCGTGATATACATGCTGAACATAGTGTGCAAAGATGTTAGTTGAGAGAGAGATACAACCCAGAAAAGTCTTGGGATAAGATCCCAGCAGAGCTATGTTATGAAATACGACACTCTTTTCACATGGAGGGTGAATAAATTAGTGACAGCCTTCAGAGCTGGGTTTCTCCCATTCAATTGTAAAACTTTTTCAACAGAGTATCGGAAAAAGGGCAACATGGGAATGGACTTCCACAAGAGAGTATCAGAAAATGGACAACATGGGCATAGACTTCCACAAATGAGTATCAGAGAAAGGGTAACATGGACATAGACTTCCTCAAAAGACTTATCAGAAAAAGGGCAACATGGGCATGCACTTCCTCAAGAGCATCAGAAAAAGGGCAATATGGGTATGGACTTCCACATTATTTTTGCAACCTCAAGAAAGTGCTTGCTTCAAAGCACAAGCAGAAGCAGAGACTGACAAATGATTGAACTTGGGCATCAATCCCTCCATCAAATGGGAGATAACTCTAAACACACTAGAATCTTCACAAGCAGACAACTTATTAGCACTTCTGTTGCTACAACAACCCAAAAGATGTGGTAATATCTGTTTTTTAAGCTTGGGAGGACTGGACTAGTGAGATAGTGGATGTACTACTAACATTTTTGATCTGGTAATGTATTTCAAGAAGAATCCAATTTATACACATTTTGTCTGATCACACAGAATACTGAACTGAGTGTGTACTCAAGATAGATGTTTTGTAAAAGCATAACTGATCTCTGTCATGGCTACATATTATGCAGTGAAATGTGTGAAAACTGATTAGCATTTGGAAAGCCTCTAATTCAATAACACTAACTTGTTTATAAGGTTATAAAAACATATGTATAGGGGTAAAATGCCACCATCTACATACACTGATTCCCATTAAAAAACTGTAATCCTAGTACATGTATAGGCTCTAACTTTAAGTGTGTCCAAAGAAAGGGAGTCTGTCAAATATGTCCAGATAAAATATATTTTATTGTACAAATATAACCTAAATAATGTGTAGATATCATCTGTGTTGGAGCCACACTAATATGCAGTACATGGTATGTATAACGGTAACTTTTGTCTTTGTATTTAAAATTATAGGCAGCAAACAAGTCCCATTATTCCAATCTGTCTTGAATGAAGGAAATATTGTGTATGCATTATTCATGCAAATTATGTATTTAATACTCTGAAGTTGCCAACAATTTGATTTTCTCAATAAGCTATCTGTGGGAAGGAATAACATTCTCTGCTTGGGGACATGGCTGTTAATAAAAGAAGTTTTCAAATATGATGGTGGGTAAATTGCCACTGGTTGTGTAAGGAAGGTGATTACTGAAATGAGGTAACAATGTGGAAGTATTATGTCATGGGTGAAAGGTCAAGGAACTCACTAGCTCTGTTTAGGCCCAAAGTTTCCCCATTTATTTAGTTGGCTACATTTAGCAGTTGGATACAACCTGTGGTTAGAAGGGTTACAGTGTAGTGTAACATCAATATCTGACTAACTTACCAGCAATACTTTTTTGGAAATCCAAGCCAGTCTCCATTCACTGTGTAATTGGCAGTTGGATAGAGCCTGCAGTAAGAAATAGTCTCATTTATGCCTGCAGTAAGAAGTAGTCTCCTTTATGCCTGCAGTAAGAAATAGTCTCATTTATGCCTGCAGTAAAGTCTCATTTTTTTATGCCTGCAGTAAGAAGTAGTCTCATTTATGCCTGCAGTAAGAAGTAGTCTCATTTATGCCTGCAGTAATAAGTAGTCTCATTTATGACTGCAGTAATAAGTAGTCTCATTTATGCCTGCAGTAAGAAGTAGTCTCATTTATGCCTGCAGTAAGAAGTAGTCTCATTTATGCCTGCAGTAACAAGTAGTCTCATTTATGCCTGCAGTAAGAAGTAGTCTCATTTATGACTGCAGTAATAAGTAGTCTCATTTATGCCAGCAGTAAGAAGTAGTCTCATTTATGCCTACAGTAAAGTCTCATTTTTTTATGACTGCAGTAATAAGTAGTCTCATTTATGCCTGCAGTAATAAGTAGTCTCTTTTACGTGTTATTTTAACCAAAATACATAATATAGATAAGAGCCAAAATGTTTTTAAAATAACAAGCCTCTGACATCAAGGATATTACAATGAAATACGGTCGTTTTTTATTATTGTGTACCACCTTATAAATGAGGTCACCTTATAGTAAGGAATGCTACAAGCATGAATGAGTATACTGTACACAAAACCCCAAAATGAGGCATCTAATGTTTAATTCAACAACCAATAACCAAAATCAACTGACATAAAATAAGTACCAAATGAAAGAACTATCCTGGAATCCAGGACCATGCCTATGTTATAAGAAGGGCTGCATAAAACTGTTGCATTATAATGATTATGACTGTACTACAGTAATGCTTTGTGGTCTTATAATGATTATCCCTGTACTACAGTATTGTTGTAATGATTATCGCTGTACTATAGTATTGTTGTAATGATTATGACTGTACCACAGTAATGCTTTGTGGTCTTATAATGATTATCCCTGTACTACAGTATTGTTGTAATGATTATCACTGTACTATATAGTATTGTTGTAATGATTATCACTGTACTACAGTAATGCTTTCTGATCTTATAATGATTATCCCTGTACTACAGTATTGTTGTAATGATTATCACTGTACGATAGTATTGTTGTAATGATTATCACTGTACTACAGTAATGCTTTCTGGTCTTATAATGATTATCCCTGTACTACAGTATTGTTGTAATGATTATCACTGTACTATAGTATTGTTGTAATGATTATCACTGTACTACAGTAATGCTTTGTGGTCTTATAATGATTATCACTGTACTACTGTAATGATCATTACTGTACTACAGTACTGCTTTGTGGTCTTTATGATGTTTATGACTGTACTACAGTATTGCTTTGTGATCTTATAATCATTATCACTGTACTACATTATTGCTTTGTGGTCTTATAATGATTATCGCTGTACTACAGTATTGCTTTGTGGTCTTATAATGATTATGACTGTACTACAGTATTGCTTTGTGGTCTTATAATGATTATGACTGTACTACAGTATTGCTTTGTGGTTTTATAATGATTATGACTGTGCTACAGTAATGCTTTGTGGTCTTATAATGATCATCACTGTACTACAGTAGTGCTGTATAATTACAGGTTACTGCATTTGTATGGGTAAATATGAATGAGTTCTTTGGATGGATATACTGCATGACCTTCAGAGTGCAGTATATCCATTCAACAAAACGATATTCATATTTTCCCATACAAATGCAGTAACCATTTTATTATATGCTCATTTTCTTATTCCAGCTAAGGCTTAATTATATAAACAAAAATAAGCTGCAAGAAACAAAGTAACTGAAGTTATGCTGTATTCCAAACTAAATACACAAGCGCAGATTCATCAGTACACAACATTATTAATGCACACATAACTCGGCCCAGAAAAATTTAATCTCAGTCATACACTAGACATCACTTTTGAAAGAAAATGGCATCGTGAATGAATGCGCATTGCAACAACTTTTCCACTTGGTCTGGAATGAATCGATTTTGTTATTTTCGTTGATTCTACTAAATTTCGTGATTATGGACTGGATTTATCTCTGTCAATTCTACATGAAGTACATCTGATTTCAGCACTGAGGGTGCAGCGTGTTGACATCTGCAAGTGTGTTTCTATTCTGTCACTGAATGTTTGGAATCATAATGTGGGAAAGATATGAAGTCTTTCAATTGTAATTATCAGAAAGATGCTATGGAATAAAATGTTCATTTCATTTTGAATGCAGTAAGGAGGATGTAACTGTACTTGGAATATGGTCAAGATTACAGTACAATATTGAAATGTGTAATCAATCTTTAGAACCCAAGGCATGGCCCATGTAATTTGGATTTGCAGAACTAAGAAAGTATATTTCGAGGAAATTCAGGATATAAAATTGTAAGTATATTTTTTGCCTTTCTTATTACCAACTAAAGAAGACACATTTATGCCTTGTCACTTGCATGTTATTTGTAGGGACCCGGCAATTTTATGACCTGTCTGGTGTCTATCGCTAGCCTAAATCTGAAACATTGTATCAAAGAAGTTAATGCGGAATATTGCAAAGCAGCTTGTATGTGGCAGTCCACAAAACATCTGATTCAGTTCATTCAGAAACAAACTGAATCAACCAAAATGTAAAGCGTCTACTACATGAGTGTACATGATTTGTTTACAATGTAGTTCCTAATACACTATCGGGCACATGTGTCGTGCACATGAGTGCAATATGAAGGTGTGCAATATCGTAAAATATTGCACGATTTGGACAATGTAAAGTTAACGGAGACAAAAATGAGCATATAATAATGTCTAAAATAGTCTGGCACTTGTAATGATTGACTTCAATTTTATTAGACTTACCAGCATTTTCACATCTATCCTTTTCTCCCTGTTCATCCTTAAAGTAAGGTGTTCAATATACAGGTCTTCCTTGTTATAACATGTTCAATATACAGCTCTCCCTTGTTATAACTGCCTACCATGTTATTTACTGAATCACAGTAAAGTAAGAACAGCATAATAAACTTAACTGAGGTATAGCAGGTGCTCATGGACTCAAAAGCAGCATAGCTTGAATAATCAATTTTTTCAAATAATAATAATAAAAAGGAAATAAAAAAATAACATACAAAGCTTTACCTTCTTTTTTTTTTCAACCATATTATCAAACATTTGATAAACTATTTAAAATATAATGGTTCAACTTTGCTCATGGATTCCAAAATAGTATCAAATTATATCTGGAAAAGCATTATAACAAGGGAAGCCATAATACTTATAATATGATACTCTTTGCCCATTACTGTAGAAAAATTTTGTCAGCCAAATGATGATCACATTAAAGAAAAATTAAAAGAAATAGAGAAATGATCCAGTCAGTGCTCAGGTGCTTTATAACTCACCCAGAAATGAATATTCCCCCTATGGATTATTTATGTAAAATCAAAGAAACTATAAACAACCTATTAATGGCTTTTGGTACATGTCCAGCAAATCCAGGCACAACTGGAATCATTCCAAGAGACCGCATCCTGTCCAAGATTTGATGCTGTAGCACTAACTGAGCATCAATCCAGGTCTGGGCCAGAGGTCCACCCCACCCCTCCATGTTACCCATCCTTGCCCTGAAGTGGAATAGAAGTAAATTAACATTGCTTATTTTATAATTTCTTCATATGCAATTGTTGTTGGGATGTGTCCAGCACAGGTAATTTCTTCATATGCAAGCGTTGTAGGAATGTATCTACACAGGCAACTTCTTCATATGCAAGTGTTGTAGGGATGTATCTACACAGGCAACTTCTTCATGTGCAAGTGTTATAGGGATGTGTCTACACAGGCAACTTCTAATATGCAAGTGTTATAGGGATGTGTCTACACAGGCAACTTCTTTACATCCAAGTGTTATAGGGATGTGTCTACACAGGCAACTTCTTCATGTGCAAGTGTTACAAGGATGTGTCTACACAGGCAACTTCTTTACATCCAAGTGTTATAGGGATGTGTCTACACAGGCAACTTCTTTACATCCAAGTGTTACAAGGATGTGTCTACACAGGCAACTTCTTCATATGCAAGTGTTATAGGGATGTGTCTACACAGGCAATTTCTTTACATCCAAGTGTTACAAGGATGTGTCTACACAGGCAACTTCTAATATGCAAGTGTTATAGGGATGTGTCTACACAGGCAACTTCTTCATGTGCAAGTGTTGTAGGGATGTGTCTACAATGGCAACTTCGTGTGCAAGTGTTGTAGGGATGTGTCTGCAATGGCAACTTCTTCATGTGCAAGTGTTGTAGGGATGTGTCTACACAGGCAACTTCTTCAAGTGCAAGTGTTGTAGGGATGTGTCTGCAATGGCAACTTCTTCATGTGCAAGTGTTGTAGGGATGTGTCTACACAGGCAACTTCTTTACATCCAAGTGTTGTAGGGATGTGTCTGCAATGGCAACTTCTTCATGTGCAAGTGTTGTAGGGATGTGTCTACACAGGCAACTTCTTTACATCCAAGTGTTACAAGGCTGTGTCTACACAGGCAACTTCTAATATGCAAGTGTTATAGGGATGTGTCTACACAGGCAACTTCTTCATGTGCAAGTATTGTAGGGATGTGTCTACAATGGCAACTTCGTGTGCAAGTGTTGTAGGGATGTGTCTGCAATGGCAACTTCTTCATGTGCAAGTGTTGTATGGATGTGTCTACACAGGCAACTTCTTCAAGTGCAAGTGTTGTAGGGATGTGTCTGCAATGGCAACTTCTTCATGTGCAAGTGTTGTAGGGATGTGTCTACACAGCTAACTATTTATTCACATCCTTGTACTGATGAATGCCTACATGCATTTTTTCTAATGCATTCAAGATGGCAGCAGGCTAAGATGGTTCAAATGGAGGTAAGCAAAGACAAACTGCTTTCGGCTCTGGCATTTAACTTGTTTACTAAAGAATCTGTAGATTATATTTTTATCACAGAGACCCACTGTATATCTCCTGGAAGGAATAAACAGTTGACTACTTGACTTTTAAATATCTAAAAAAAAACAATAGTGATTACATGTCCTCAAAATAGTTCTGGTATTGTGCTTGTAAAGACATGGTGATGATAATTCACATTATACTTGCTGAACGGATTCCAAACTGCTAATGTGAAACCTATAGCTGTAGCCTGTGGGATGCCATAAGATGATATCCTAGGACCCCTTCTTTATCTTTATTATGTAAATGACATGGTCATAAGCATCACTTCAGACTGTCAATTACTTCTGTGTGGTGATGACTGTACTGTGCAATATTATTTTTACATCAAGATCCTAATGCCCTAAAAAGCTAAGTCACAGAAACTTAAGTCATGTAATCATTGGTTACCATCCATATTGACTTGTAAGTCAGATCCAACTACAAAAATCACAGACCCAGATCTGCCATCACATAATGCACCAGCAGATCTGGCTCTATGCAGTTTGTTAGGACTGACTGCAGAACATAGACCCTGACCTGTCAGCACATTATTTGATGACAGATCAGGATCTATGTTATTTGTGTTAAAAATGCCTGGACTCGCAGTTAAACAGACATGTTGATCCCTATTGGATGTAGACTATGTACATGTAGCTAATGACAAAGTACCTAAACACTGTCTGTGCTGGCTGCACCAGCTCAAAGAAGAGGATATATAAACATCATGCTGACAACACATAGTAATAAGCTTAATCAATGAATCAACAAAGATAACAAAACTGGTCAGGGACCAGGGGTGACTAAACCACCCCACAGATAGGAGGGAACACCTCCACATTCCTTCAGTTAGTACCTTCTTCTATGCTGTTTGATGTTGGACTCTCCTTATATGTGAGTAGTTATTATAAAATATAACTTAAGCTTGGTACAATGGACTGGACTCGCACTATTTCATTCAAAACTCAAGCGTGGTACAATGGACTGAACTGTACACTATTTCATTCAAAACTCAAGCTTGGTACAATGGACTGGACTGTACACTATTTCATTCAAAACTCAAGCTTGGCACAATGGGCTGGACTGTACACTATTTCATTAAAAACTCAAGCTTGGTACAATGGACTGTACTGTACACTATTTCATTCAAAACTCAAACTTAGATAGAAGTACAATGGACTGGACTGTACACTATTTCATTCAAAACTCAAACTTAGAAAGAAAACTGATTTCAATGTTGAATGTAATGGACATGTCATCACATAAATATTTACGTCTTTTCTGAGACTGACATTATCTGGAGTGGCAAAAGCAAATGACATTGTGAAAAAATTAAACGTTATAGGTCTAAGTTTTTTGATAGAAAATTTATTTTTCTGAATGAAGAAAATTTCTATGCTCCACAATGATTAAAAGCCATTTATGTTATTCTTGTTCCTCCTGATTACTGAGATTCAGTCAAATTTAAATAATAAATCACAACTTGTTCAAAATAAAACCTTGTTTTATTACACATTTTTTCTTTTTTGGGGCACCAGACAGATGTCCTCCCCCCCGATTGCTGAAAAAAAGAATTTTTTTTTTTTTTTATGTCTATGTATGTTCCCCTAAGGTATGATGCATTGTTTACTTTATAAAACAGAATTTGGTCAAAATTTTATTTAAAACAAATTTTTGATGGAATATTTTCCCTAGTGTATCTGAAGGTTTGCTCATCCAATCAAATTTCAGTCATTTGGTCGGAATCCCACTCCTTTTTAATAGTTTAGTGACCTTTGCCAGAGGTCCCTAAGTCCTGTGTATGCTATATGTGTTATTCTATATTGTGTGCTTGCTATAGATTTTGTGTAAGGACAGCAATTCATCGAATCTTTCCCAGGTTTTTCTACTAAAATTCATATTACACATTTTGAACCAAGATCTAGTATATAGTAATGTATTCCTTCAAGTGTTGGCATGATAACCAAGATCTAGCATTCAGTATGTATTCCTTCAAGTGTTGGCAAGGTAACCAAGATCTTTGCATTCACTAATATATTCCTTCAAGTGTTGGCATGGTAACCAAGATCTAGAAATCACTAGAGTATTCCTTCAAGTGTTGGCATGGTAACCAAGATCTTTGCATTCTCTAATATATTCCTTCAATAACTAAGATCTAGCATTCAGTAATGTATTCTTTTAAGTGCTGGCATGATCAATGTTAAAACAGAGTAAACCACTCTGGCTACATTAGGTACACAACAGTGGTCCAGTCTATTTATCTAATAATTTCATGAGCATATGAGTTACACCAACACAATACCAAGGACGGAAACTAAAATCCTGTAGCATCAATTGATAAATAGTGTATTATCTACAGCATTTTATTATAATGCAGACAAAAAGTGAAATTCTTTATCACAGACTATTGAGAGTATTACCAATATAAACAGATTCAAAACTAAAATAAAGCCATGCTTGACAAAATAAGTTAAAATGACTTAAGAAAGGAATATTGCTTGAACAATCTATGAACACCACCTGTCTGCAAATAATGAATTGGTGATCCCATTATTTTTCACTATAACCTACTATCTTCCACTATATCCCACTGTCTTCCACTATGGGGGCGCTCACCAGTTATTATGTACTTTTGAGAGAGTGACGTATGTAAGGTGAAGTCGTTTGCATTTAAAACATGCACAGTTGAGAGAATGTTGGCATACCTCTATGCTACTTTGATGTATTGTGGTTGACATTTCTTTGGATATTGTACTTTTGGTAATTGTAAATGATCATAGCACACTTCTAACTAAAATGACTGCTCCCTTGTGCTCCAAAAATCAGCCTGAATTTATCTAAAGTACACTATCCTTAGCAGCTATTAAAACAGGGAAAATGAATTTTGCCAGATTAGACAATACCAGCTTCTGAAAGTGCAATGAATGAATTACCAAATATATAAAATGTAAAAAAAGTTATCAGCTCTTTTTTTTTCAATTTACCTCTGAAGTTCAGGAAGTGAAAATGACCAAGTGGAGCTAGCACTTTTTTGAAAGGTGCACATCTGGAGTAAGGCCAAGCTGTATACTCTATAACCCATATTACACCCATCAATCATACACCAAAATAAAGGGAATTAAAGGTTCTTTGAACAATACCTAAGATATACAAGGTCTTTTTTAAATAGCCAGTATAACCAGTGAGGAAACTTGGGGAATTTCTTTTTCTTTAAAATTCTAACCCTATGCAAAATATGAAACTGTACAGCGCCACCTATATCCCACTATCTTCCACTATATCACACTTTCTTCCACTATATCCCACTGTCTTCCACTATATCCCACCATCTTCAACTACATCTATCTTCCACCTTTCAGTGCACTAAATCCAACTAAACTGAATGTCCAGTTCTGAGCTCTCTTGCCTTCTACTGTACATATATTTTGTTTGTATGTTTGGTAATCTGTTAAGTATGTTGTCTTTTATAATCTGTTGATTTAATTTATATATTTGTAATCTGGTAAATATTCTGTCATTTATAATCTGTTCTTTTAATCTGTATGTTAAGTGAACTGTCAATTATAATATGTTTTTATTTTTTTATATGCTAATATTAAAAGTTTTGCCCCCACAATCTTGAACCACAACCAGGACTCCAACTAAAATAAGCTCCATAAACATTTTGAGGATAATCCTAGATATGTGATGTGTCCCTCTCCTGTATACCATACTCTTATCTGTATCTGCGTGCATGTACATGATTTTAAATGTTATCCATGCTTCTTGTAGGCTTTTTATGTTGATTACAGTATCTTTTATGCCTTGTGTTGTAATTTTTATGTACTGTAGGTTGGTTTTACCCCAAACATACTACTACTACTACTATTACTAATACTACTACTAAGACTATATTACTACTATTAGTAGTACCACTCTGGCTAATACCACTCTGGCTATTACTAAGACAATGATAATACTACTATTAGTAGTACCACTCTGGCTAATACCACTCTGGCTATTACTAAGACAATGATAATACTACTATTATTAGTACCACTCTAGTTATTATTAATACCATTAATACTACTACTATCATCAGTATCACTCTGGCTATTACTAATACCATTAATACTAATACTATCATTAGTATCATTCTGGCTATTACTATTACTACTCACTGTTATTATAAGTACCACTCTGACTATTACTAATATCATTACTACCACTGCCACTATTATTCTTATTAGTACCACTCTGGCTATTGCTAATACCATTACTACTACTATTATCAGTACCACTCTGGCCATTACTAACAATATTACTACTACTACTTAATAATACTCTGCTACTACTAATGCCATTAATACTACTATTATTATTAGTACCACTCTGGATATTACTAATTCCATTAATACTACTACTATTATTAGTACCACTCTGGCAATTATTAATACTATTACTACTACTACCATTATTAATACCACTCTGGATATTACTAATAACATTACTACAGTGTGACCCCGCTACAGCACGCTCCGTTATAACATGAATTTGAATATAACACAGTTGTGGCGTGGCTCCCAAAATTTCATATACTTTTCTCATACATGATTTTCTTTCTTTCTTAAAAGTATGAAAAGTAACGTATATAAAGTTTGTTATCATTCTTGGGGAAGAGATCGTGTATGAATTCTAATATAAGATGATTGTCGCATGGCTCCTGCAATTTCATATACATGTAACTTACTCATACTTGAAAAAAAAAAATTCTTCTTAAAAGTACAAAACATAACATATAAAAAGTTTATTCAGGGATCATGCTGGGCTTTGCCAATGTTGCAAATTGGGATTTATTTTCCTAACTGGCAACAAAATATACCATTTGGCGATTTTTTCCCTTGATTTTATTGACTGTTTAAACTTGTATGTACAACCTAAAGAAATTCAGAGACATCATGAAAGGAAGCCGTGAACTTGATATAAAATGCACTGGAATTTATCTATTGTTAGATAAACAAATTCTTTGTTCATATTAACAAACCATCTTAACAGTACATTGTTATATTGTAATCCACTTAATCTGACATCTGGCCCGAGTTAATCTGACATCTGGCTTGAGTACCGTATGCTGTGTGATCTCTGCATTTTCTTTTTATAACATTTCTGGTAGCAGCGATTAACCAGACAATTCACTATCTCATAATGGATCTTTTGGACGAAACAGTCTTGGATTATTGGCCGCTCTCTAGTAATTAATATAATGTATTTGACTGACCTCTGTATATGGAACACATGTGTATTCATCATCTGTTGTTTTTTTTTTTAAAAAAATTCTGATGCATTCGTGGAATGTAGCATCACTTTGCCACCAAAAATGTCACAAAAAAAGCACCCAGAGATCTCCTCATTGGTCTTTCTATGCTACAATTTACCAACTTTTGAAGGCAGGAAAAGTAAGTGCTACAATCGACCAAATGATGGCTTATTCCTTGTTTTTATAATGTAATCAGCAGAAATAGTTTTGCTTAAACTTTAAAGAGAATTGATCAAGTTTGAAGCACTGATCGTTCTGTATAAATACTTAGCAAAAGCAACAAAAAAAATTCAGTCTCAATCAATGTTCTACAATTATTTGATGTTGCCCCGCAATAAGAAACAAACATCTGTTTGGTCTTCCAAAGCTATCTTTAGCAGTAACTTCAATAACACATGTACCCTTCATCAAGGCAAGCTGACTACAAATCTTTAATAACATCAATGAACCTTTCATGTAAGGAAGTCACCACCAAACTTAAATAAATTCAGTGGAATCTGATAGATTGTTGCATTTTCCAAAGTGACTGGAACACGTTTATTTTGCCATGAAAGTTTCATTTTTGCTGGAAAAAAATTATGCTTATGGTCACTACCAATGGCAACATAAAATGCCAACTAAATTTCCGATCTTTTGAAGCCATACATATATAGCCGTCAAGTTGATACTGCAGGGAATGTGTGTTAAGCTTATTAATTTGTTCAAGTTATCATTTCCCTATCAATAGCCACATCCCCTGGGTAGCCTCGGCAAGATGATACTGTCTCCAGCTGACCAAAATCTAGGCCTACTTAAGTACATATATATGTAGCATGTAAACAGCTACAGCCTTGTGGTACTTGCAATAATTGTAGTAAATTGTTAAGTGACAATTGCATATAGCTCAAACGAGGACTACCATTTATTTAAAATAAATGCGTGTTATTTGTATTCTAATGGGATGTAAGTCATACTTGAAGTTTATAACATGTGATCTTTACTCAAATTCATGGATTTATTATATGCAAGTAAAGAACTTAACGGATTATGGATTGTACTATACAAATGCAAGCTGTCAACATACAAGTGTTTTCAGACTAGTTTGTCTTCATTTAATCAAAAGCACATATTTTTGCACCCACTTTTATTACCCCACCACCACTACCACCACCATATTTTAGGTAAATGCTAATTGACTTGGATGGTTGTAACACGGTTCAATCAATAACACAGTCGGGTTCTATGGACCGCAACTACCATGTTATAGCAGGATCACATTGTAAAATTATTATTAGTACCATTCTGGCTATCACCAATACTATTACTACTATTGCTATTATTAGTATCACTCTGACTATTACTAATCCTATTACTACTATTGCTATTATTAGTATCACTCTGACTATTACTAATCCTATTACTACTACTGCTATTATTAGTACCACTGGCTATTACTAATACAAACATACTACTATTAGTATTACCACTCTGGCTATTACTAATACCATTAGTACTAGGATTATTAGTATCACTCTAGCTATCACTAATGCTATTTCTACTACAGCTATTATTAGTACCACTCTGACTTACTGATACCATTACTGCTACTATTATTAGTACCACTCCAGCTATTATTAATACCATTACTACTACTACTACTATTATTATTAGTACTACTCTGGGTATTATTAATACCATTAATACTACTATTATTATTAGTACTACTCTGTCTATTATTAATACCATTACTACTACTACTATTATTATTAGTATTACTCTGTGTATTACTAACACCATTAATACTACTACTATAGCAATTATCACTCTGGCTATTACTAACACTATTACTACAACTGCTATTATTAGTACCACTCTATTACTAATACTGTTACTACTACCACTATTATTAGTACCACTCTGGCTATTACTAATACCATTAAAACTACTACTATTATTAGTACTACTCTGGCTATTACTAATACCATTAAAACTACTACTATTATTAGTACCACTCTGGCTGTTAATACTGTTAATACTAATACTATTATTTATTATTAGTACTACTCTGGCTAGTACTAATGTTATGTATATTTAATTTGCATTGTTTGTTAGGTTTTGTATTCATTATATGCTATGGATAATTGTATTTTTGTCCAAATTCAAGAACATTTTCTACCTGACCTGAATCATTGATTTTGGTTTCATAAACAACAAGTTTTATCTCAATCTGAGTCTAGAACACTGGAAATTCCCCATTAAATGCTGCTTCTACCTGTTGTTTACCATTTTATATTCTAATTTTAGAGACAGACCTAATTATAACTAGGAGTTTATCTGATACCAGAATGAAATTGGTAACAGGTTTTTTTAGAAAATGTTAATTATGACCTAAGGTCAAGTAGAGGACTACATAATCGTTCATCTAGATATTCATGCATGCTGTGAGATCTGAACAGAATCAGTTGTATTATTTTTATGTCCAGTATTTCATTTGGGCTGGAATTTTATTTATTCAAATTGTTTAATGCAAGTTTTTTCACTCTGGAAATACAAATTGCTCAAAAATAACATTCTTCGAAATAGAGACTTGGATTTATAATGAAATTTCAAATAAGGATATATTCTTTGATTGTATTATTGTGATCCAATAAAAGACTGTTGGCACATCACCACAACATGGGCCATTGCTGGCACATCAACACTTCCAACATTGGATTTATTTTGGAATACACTAAAGTTTATTCAGAACTGTAATCATTAGGACTTGTGTTAGAAATTCTAGGATTTTGGGGGATTTATTTTGCAATGCCATAAGTTCCTCTTTTTTTATATTTTTCACTTTGTATTCTAGGGAAATAAATATTTGTTTAATTTTACAAAGCCTGTGGCTTCTCACTCTTTTCTATTACTTATTTTAAGAGTCGTAATACTAATACCATTAATACAACTACTATTATTAGTGTCACTCTGGCTATTACTACTACTATTACTATTACTACTATTACTACTACATACATAAAAAAATAAAAATATGTATATAAATTATAATTTTCAATATGTACAAATTAACTGAAGAAAATCCATTTCTCACAAGATTATTTTACAGGCAGTACCAGATCAAGGCCTCCCAGGGCCCTAAGCACTGAAAATATTATGATGCCTCCCCTTTTACAAAATGTGAAACTCAAAAAAAAACAATATTAAAGCTAAAAAGGCAGGAAAATACCAGTGTTGCCATCATTCCAACTCAAAATACTTATACACACAGAATGAAATGGTCATATATAATTCATTCAATTTTATCATCAACAACTAATTTGAATTTTTCTTGGTGCCACTGTTGGGTTGGTGCCCTAAGCACATGTTTAGTGTGTCTAATGGGAATTCCAGCACTGTTTACAGGTGATAACTCAGCAATCTATCAGTTTTCTTTTACTAACAATAACATTGTCAGGTGAAGAAACTCAAATAAAAGAATCATAATAATGAACACATGCAAACAGAAGGATGAAATCAAGAAAAGACATGATCAGAAAGAAGGAAGTTTTGATAGAGGAAATGATGAAAGGAGAATAAGATAAATGACAGTTAAAATGAAATCTAGGTAGTCAACAAAACAAAATTAATAAAGAAATGAATCAAAAATAAAAGAATACAAAGTCATTACCAGGCCAAGAAAGCTGCCCCTCCAAAGTGATCTTCTAGATCCTCCTTAGTGAAGCCTAGTTTCATGTACACCTGAACATGTAAAATAAGTAACAATTCTATATGCATAGACACACAGACAGAAATAATGCCAATCATAATAAAATCATCAACAATAAAACTTTGTAATTTATCACTACAACCAAACCGCAATGATTATCAAAGAATGAAATTACAGAACTTTTACTCATACATTTGAGTGAGAAAATAAAAAGCCTGCATTAATCTGGTAAGGAAAGTGACTCAGCAGAAACAAGCATCTAGTTTATTTTAAAAATTTGATAGACATATACAGGACCATGAATGTACAAGTCAGACTATTTGACACACAATGAAAGTAATGCCTGGAAAAGGTCAACCAACAAAAGGACCATGCCTGTACAAGTTAGACTGCTTGACACATAATCAAAGTAATGTCTGGAAGGGGTCAACCAACAAAGGACCATGGCTGTACAAGTCAGACTGCTTGACACACAATGAAAGTAATGCCTGGAAAAGGTCAACCAACAAAAGGACCATGGTTGTACAAGTCAGAGTGCTTGACACGCAATGAAAGTAATGCCTGGAAAAGGTCAACCAACAAAAGGGCCATGGTTGTACAAGTCAGACTGCTTGACATGCAATGAAATTAATGCCTGGAAAAGGTCAACCAACAAAAGGACCATGGCTGTACAAGTCAGACTGCTTGACATGCAATGAAAGTAATGCCTGGAAAAGGCCAACCAACAAAAGGACCATGGCTGTACAAGTCAGACTGCTTGATACACAATGAAAGTAATGCCTGGAAGGGTCAACCAACAAAAGGACTATAGCTGTACAAGTCAGACTGCTTGACATGCAATGAAATTAATGCCTGGAAAAGGTCAACAACAAAAGGACCATGGCTGTACAAGTCAGACTGCTTGACACGCAATGAAAGTAATACCTGGAAAGGGTAAACCAACAAAAGGACCATGGCTGTACAAGTCAGACTGCTTGACACACAATAAAAGTAATGACTGGAAAAGGTCAACCAACAAAAGGACCGTGGCTGTACAAGTCAGACTGCTTGACACGCAATAAAAGTAATGCCTGGAAAAGGTCAACCAACAAAAGGACCATGGCTGAAATTCAGAGATTGAAATATCATTTTGAGACATAGATTCTTTATCACTGACTTGGAAAATTGTATGCAAATAAAACACTTTTACTCAGGATATCTCTTGGATGTTGAAAGGCTTAATTTTTCTTATATAAGACTGAGGTAGGTATATAAATACACTATATTTTCTGTATATTTAAAAGAATTTTCAAATTAGTCCATTTTTACCAAGGAATGAACCAAATTTGCATTAAATAAAAAGCCTTGCATGCTGATCAATGTTTTTTGGTGAAGTGGAAATATCTGTCCTAAAACGGATCAAGTATTAGAATTTCGAAAGAATTTTGGCCACTGCATATGAAGATGCAGAACTCTTAGTAGGTACTGCACTTCCAAAGGTTGTAATACTTTCATTTTGTCCGTACATGAACATATACAAACTGACACATGGTTAGCCTAAAATTTGTGGTGGAAAAACATTGTCATGAACATGCACATTTCAATTAGAATAATAAGGCATAGATTCCAGTCTCTGCTGCTGATTGTTGTTGTGCCATTCTGAAAGACACTTAACCTTGCTAACTATTCAGGTTGACCCTGATGTAAATAAGTACTAGCATCCACTGGAGATGTAGTAAGTAGGCTAAAGTGTGGTATACTGGCATATCAAAGGCTAAATTATATACTTTCATTTGCTTCAGATCATGGATACTGGAATAAACTCTGGCATTTACAGTAGTATTTGTAAGATGGGAACATTATATTCTTAGTGAATGTTGATTAGATCAAATATATTTGTTTGATGCCTTACCCTTTGGAATATGGCCTCTTGCCCTGTGAAAGCCAGTGGCAGGTTAATACCATTCATTGCTATCCAGTCAATCTCACGCTCCCAGCGCTTCCATGTCCACCAGACAGAGGAGTAACTCACAGTACATACATTCTGGTAGTAACGGAACCTTGGAATGACACATACAAGCATGAATGTCTTCAGTATACAATGCTTGCAATGTGGCCTATTGCTTCATTATCACATTACAGGTTGATGTTAAATTTTGTCAAATATGTCTACAGTATGTTTTACTAGATTCCACATTTACCAGTATTTTCTTCCATTTGACTGGCAAATGTCACCTGTCATCTATATGCTTTCTGCCCTAAGATAAATTTTGGGGATCTACAGCTCTTGGTAACCCTTCTGGACAACAGTCCCCTAATGCAAACATGAAGCATACCCAGTTATTAAAAAGATTTAAACATGAAAGGAATAACATTTCACCCAGTTATTAAAAAGATTTAAACATGAAAGGAATAACATTTCAAATATCTGGTCTGGTCTTTTGTGAAATTTGTTACAATGGATTGCAAGAAAAGATAAATTTTCTGTTCTTTGTATGAATTATTTTCCTTCATCAAATGAAGAATGATCTGTTTAGTAAGCAGTGTCATCTTAATAAATTTTCTGTAAAATTTTCTGTAGCAGTGTCATCTTAATAAATTTTCTGTAGCAGTGTCATCTTAATAAATTTTCTGTAGCAGTGTCATCTTAATAAATTTTCTGTAGCAGCGTCATCTTAATAAATTTTCTGTAGCAGTGTCATCTTAATAAATTTTCTGTAAACAGTGTCATCTTAATCTATTTTCTGTAAACAGTGTCATCTTAATAAATTTTCATTAAGCAGTGTCATGTTAATAAATTTTCAAAAGCAAGGTAATCTTAATAAATTTATTAAAATGCAGATAATGAACCTGTTTAAGAACTTAAAAGTATAATGGGGCATATCTCAAAATGACACTGTGGATCACAGTAATGCTTGACCACATCACAGTAATGCTTGACCACATCACAGTAATGCTTGACCACATCACAGTAATGCTTGACTACATCACAGGAGTTTGTGTAAAATGATTTATATAATACGTTTAATGTAGGTTTTCTCACAATACTTGGTCATTTGAAAAAAGGAATATTGTCAAGAAAATTAAACTTATTGTTTTTTTAATTTTAAAGAACATTCACAAAATTTGCTAAATTAATTATATCTTATGCATTATCAAGCAAACTCATACCTGTCCATTGCTGTGACAGTCTTGCCAGGTGATGTAATCACAGGCAGGGGATCAGGTAGGTTAAGCTGTGCACCTGCCCAGGTGTACTGACAATTACAGTAATTTTTCAGGTAATAATAAAATCCCATTGCTGCCGCAATGCCTGATGTGGCTGTTATGGTCACTTCCTTTCCATCTGATAACAACTGAAAAATTTACATGAAATAATCCTCAGTAGGGTGAAATTCCTGTCACATGACACCTCTGTAATATTAAATTCCAAATGTCTACAATCTAACACCACCATTTATACTTGCTTATAAGATGAGCCTAAGTACAAACTGCACAGACCCAGATGTGCCATTGCATATTGTGCCAGCAATTCTGGGTCTATGCAGTTTATTAGGAGTAATCAGAAGAACAAAAAATAAAGATCCCAATTTACCAGTAAATTATGTGATGGTAGATTAGTGTCCATGTTGTTTGCAGTTTGATTTGCTTGTAAGTGAGCATATATAGTAAATGTCTTTGCATATATCTATTTATCTTTTGGACTGCTCTGGTGGCCTAAGTGGTTAGAACATCTGCCTTGCATGCGGGAGGTCACGGGTTCAAACTCCAGCTGAGTCATACCAAAGACTTATAAAAATGGTACTGACAACTGCCCTGCCTCACCATGTGTTCAGCATTAAGAGATTAGTGTTAAGACTGGTCGGCCTGACTGGGCGGGACATGATGCTACATGTTTGTAGCATGATGCCCCAGTGCTAGACATCACTATAAACTGCCACACTGTAGACATCGAGGCCATATCACTGAAATTTTTTTAAAGCTACGTTAAAAATCTAAATCACATGCACACTCACATTTCTCTCTCTCTCTCTCTCTCTCTCTCTCTCTATATATATATATATATATATATATATATATATATAAAGTTATTAATCCATTATTTTGCAATAAATAGCAGTATTGTTAAAAAATTTTACGTGCATATTTTTACAGTTTACATTTTTACATAGCAAAATTATTTATTTTGCAAGAAAACAATATTACAATATATTTGTAAATGTAACATGCTTTCTAATCAGTTAAACAAACAAATTTACAGATTATAAGTCAACACATATTGTCAGAATCTCACATGCCAGTGAGACATCATGACTTGATCTCCCTGTGATGTAGTGCCATGGAGAATTATATTTTTCATTACTTTAAAAAAAAATGTACAGAGCAAGGTAGAAAGGGGATTACAGTTTTGTGTTTAATAATTTCATAATGTTAATGCAGGTTTTATTTATTCCACTAAATCCATTGATGGTAAAACTCAGTCTGCACCAATACAAATTGCCACCGACATTCTCAAATCTTCAATACAACATCGTTACACCCTAATTCCTTCATATACCACAATCAGCTGGTATATAGAGTTTTGATCAAAATTGATAAGGGTCAATGCACCTCAGAGTGCTTATTGATGACAAAAATGGATCCATACTCTATGACACTCACGTTGAAAGTGTCTCTACCAGCAGGACCTGGCCCTGGCTCCAGAATAACATGGAAAGATTTGCCCTGCTCTCCAAGTACTCTACCAATAAGATCCTGAACTGCATGCCTCTGGTCATGTAATGAGGTCTTTGGCTTCAGATCTTTAAGTGCTGGAAAATCTGCAGGAAAAAAAAAAAGTAGGTACATAAGTAAAATATTTTAGGAATCTGCAAAAACATAAGTCTCAACTCTGAATCTTGCTATAAAACATATTTTGTATCTTTCAAACAAATTTAATACAAAATCTTTATATTTGCTCACTCTAATTCTGCTGTAACTGAAAAATAGCTATCTAGGGATGACATATCCCTCCTGTCTGGGCCCCAGTCCTAATTCCTTATGCATTTACCCACCCACTCCTGTCTGGGCCCCCACTTATGCATATTCTCTAAGGTCCAGAACTGTCAATTTACACAATACTTATACTACACTTTGTTCCAGAACTCTCAATTTAGACACCACTTTGTTTCCATAGTAACAGAAGTTTACAGAACTAAAATCATTCACAATATATGAAAGGATAGATTTCACAAGGCAGTTCTTGTATATAAATGTCTACATGGAACTGCACCAGAGTATCTTCAGGATTTATTCAGGTCTTTTTCAACACAATACCAGTTGTAATCAATATCACATGGAAACATTCAAAAACCAAAACCGAGAACAGAGCAATGGTAAGAGAAAAGCCTCCAATACTCTGGTACAGTTCTGTGGAACAAGCTTCCACTACATGTAAAATCTGCTGAAAATATTACAGTATTTAAGAATAGATATCATAAGTATGTATGTGTTTCTAATAGATAATGGAATTTAGTATTTTTATACTTAACACATTAAAATGAACAGTAATTACTGTTATCTTTCATATAATGCACATTATTGTACTCTTCTTAAGAGGGCCTCAAGGGAGAATACTCTTTGACTAAATTAGTCACCCTCTGTAAATAAAGTATTATTATTTTCATTATTATTATTATTATTATTATTATTATTGTTAACTAAAAAATGGTTGATGTGGACAATTCTATATATAAAATGGCACCTCAGCTCTACTTGCCTCAAAATGCAGACCAAATATGGCTAAAATACCTTCAACTGTTTCAATGTTATGCTCCAGAAATGTTTACAGATACATAGAAATGCTTACAGATACACAGAAATGCTTATGAACCAACAGAGAGATGAACATAGCAATAGCTAATTCCACCCCACCACCCCCACCCATATTACATACTAGGGGACATAAAAAAATGAAAGGTTAATAATGATTGTTGGATTTGGGAACTTTAATATGAAAAATCAGATCCTGGATATTTTTCACAGGAATTAATTCCAGGGATTCTATACAGGAATGACATGATATTTAAAGGATTCAAACAGGAACGGCATGATGTTCCAAAGATTCAATACAGGTATGACATGTTGAAAAGATTTTATATTGATGAATGAGATGGTGTTGCAAGAATTCTATACTGGAATGACATGATATTTGAAGGATTCTCTACATGAATGACACGATATGTAAAGGATTCAATACATAAATGACATGATGCTCTAAAGATTCTCTACATTAACGGCATGTAAAAGATTCTGTACATGAATAATAATAATAATACTACTAAATAATAATAATAATGCTTTATTTATAGAGTCCTCTTAAGGAGAGTATAACAATGCACATTATATGAAGATAGCTATAATTACTGTTCATTTTAAAATGTTTAGTATTAAAATACTAAATTCCATTATCTATTAGAAACACATACGTGCTCATGATATCTCTTCTTAAATACTCCAATATTCTCAGCAGATTTTACATGTACTGGAAGCTTCTTCCACAGAACTATACCAGAGTATTGGAAGCTCTTTTTAAATTGCTCTGTTCTTGGTTTTGGTGCTAGAAGGTTTCCATGTGATATTGATCTCAACTGGTATTGTGTTGAAAAAGGCCTGAATAAGTCCTGAAGATACTCTGGTGCAGTTCCATGTAGACATTTATATAAAAGAACTGCCTTGTGAAAATCTATCCTGTCATATATTGTGAACCATTTGAGTTCTGTAAACAATGCTTTTGAGGGATAATCAATAGATGCATCTAAAATTACACATGCTGCTCGTTTCTGAAGTTTATAAATTCTGTCACGTTCAGATTTAGCACAGTTTCCCCATACATCTGAACAATAATCCATTGTTGGAAGAATATATGACTTGTAGTATAGATTTCGAGTTTCCATAGGTAAATATTTCTTGATTCTGCTGAGAAGGGCAATTCTGGATGACAGTGTTTTACAAAGCTTATCAATACAGTCATTCCATAATAAATTATTATCTATGGACACATCTACAAGCTTTTCATGTTTGACATTTTCTAACGGATGATTATTTATTGCAAGAGATAGTTCTGGGTTCCCTGACTTGTGAGGCTTTTGTGATGTCCCCAAAATCATGCATTTTGTTTTACCTTCATTAATTAACATCCTATTTTGTCATGCCCAGTTTTGGACTCTAATAAGGTCCAAGTTTAATCTCATTTGGATAATTTCAGTATCAGAACTAGACATATACAAGGTTGCATCATCTGCAAACAAATCTGTATTTCTGGATTCATTATTTAATGGTAGATCATTGATATAGATAAGGAAGAGGAGAGGGCCTAAAACAGAGCCTTGAGCGACCCTGAATGAATAGTGCGAGTTTGAGAGCTAATATTGCCAATGCTTACTTGTTGAGACCTTTGGTTTAGGTATCATCTAAACCAGTTTAAAGAAGGATTGTCGAACCTATAACATTTCAACTTTTGCAGCAAATTTCATGATCAACAAGATCAAAGGCTTTCTTGAAGTCAAGGAAAACAATCCCAGTCATATGTCCATTATCCATTTCCTTCAGCCAAAGATCAATTAATTTGCTAAGTTGTGTTTGCCACAAGTGGTACTTTCTAAATCCTGATTGTGCTTCATGAAATAGAGAGTATGTTTCAAAAAATTTATAGACCTGAATGGCTACATGCTTTTCAAATAATTTTGACAATACAGGTAGAATTGATATTGGTCTGTAATTCCACGGATCCTCCTTTTCTCCTTTCTTAAAGATAGGTGTAACCTTTGCACATTTCAATGTTTCTGGAAAATCACCACTCATTATACTTAAGTTTATGATATGCGTTAATAACTTTGTTATTATTGGTGCAGCAATTTTAAAAATTCGTGGACCAATACCATCCAATCCAGAGGATTTATTAATATTCACCTTAACTAGCATATCAAAAACATCAGCTTCGCTAACATTAGCTATTGAAAAGTAATTTTTATCAGGAATTTTAGTTCTTATAAATGACAGAAGAGCATCAAAATCAATTGGGATGTTAGTCTGGTTCTGAATACTGTTACTGGAGATGCTTATGAAGAAATTGTTGAACATTTCCACAATGTCTTGTAAAGATGTTGCTATATCCTCATTTTGCTTAAGTCTAGGGGGAAAACAACTGTTCTTGGGTGGGTTCAGCTCTTTTAGATGCTTCCACAATGACTTGGTACTCTTACTTTCATCAATAGCCTGTTCATAGTAGTTCTCTTTTGCCTTATCTATCAGGTGCTTAGCTTTATTCCTCCACTTTCTATAGCTTTTCATGTCCATTTTCTTGTGGAAATTATCACTTAGGTGCCTAGCCTCATTGATCTCAGTGGTAATCGACTTGGGTGTAATTTGGTGTTTAACCCTTTTTGTTTTAATTGGGGCATGCTTGTCTAAGGCTGCATTGAATATATGATACCATTTGTCTAAGGCAGTGTTTACATCAGCTATATTGCAGACTGATTGGAACGGTTTGCAGACTAAATCATTTAAGAACATTTCCTCATCAAACTGTTTAAAGTCCCTGTATTGTATTTCAATGTGTTGACCATTTATAGATGATTTCAGAACATGTCTAGTTATACAGACTGGGTAGCGGTCACTCAGTGTGTACAATGGCACATTAATTTCACTTATGTTATCAGGTTTATTAGTATAGACATGATCAATGATAGTAGCATTTTTATCTGTTACTCTAGTTGGGGTGTTAATTAACTGAGTAAAGTTGTAAGTTTCAAAGTTACTTTTCCATGTTAATGGTGGAGTTTTCATGTAGTCAATGTTACAATCACCTAAAATGATAGTTTCTAAATCTTCCTTTAGTAATGCCTTTTGAATTTGCACCTCAAATCTACCAATCCAATCAGCTGTGGAACTAGATGGCCTGTAAACTGAACATGAGAGTATTGGCTTTGACTGAGCAAGAGTTACTTCAATCCAGATACCCCAATATTCTCTAGATCAACACATCTGTTATAACTAATGGAATTGTCTACACAGAGAAGAATAACCCCACCCCCCATGGATTCCCTATCTTTTCTTTCAAAGTTGAACCCCTGTATTTGGAGAGCCAAATCATCAATATCATCAGAAAGAAAGGTTTCACATAGACCTAGAATATTGACTGATCTAGTTTGCTGTAATATTAACTTAATCTCATTCAGTTTAGGGAGGATGTGTTGAATATTTAGGTTGATTACTTGCAGACCTCTTTTGAGGAGGCCAAAGGCATGACAATTTTGATCAGAGGATTGATTTTCAGACAAGGTAGTATGCAATGTATTGTTTTTAGACTTGACTGATTTCTTTACATTACCTTGATTATTTACATAAACACATGAAGGAGATAACATACAAGATCCATCTGTTGTACCATGACCACATGTAGTGGATACATGAGAATGTTCAATATGAGACTGATTGCACAATGTTCAAGGGATTCCATACATAAATGACATGATGCTCTAAAGATTCTATACATGAATGACATGATATGAAAAGGATTCTATACATGAATGACATGATATGTAAAAGATTCTATACATGAATGACACGATGTTCAAAGGATTCTTTTCATGAATGACACAATGCTTAATGGATTCTATACATGAATAACATGATGTTCAAGAGATTCTATACATGAATGACATGATATTTATTGGATTCAATACAGAAATGACATGATATGTAAAGGTTTCTATACATGAATGACATGATATTTAAAGCATTCTATACATGAAAGACATGATATTTAAAGGATTTGATACATGAATATCACAATATTTAAAGGATTCTATACATGAATGACATGATATTTAAAGGATTCTATACATGCAAGACATGCTATTTAAAGGATTCTATACATGAATCACACATGATATTTAAAGGATTCTACAAAGAAATGACATGATATTTAAGGGATTCTATACATAAATAACATGATATTTAAAGGATTCTATACATGAATAACATGATAGTTAAAGGATTCTATACATAAATAGCATGATATTTAAAGCATTCTATACATGAATAACATGATAGTTAAAGGATTCTATACATGAATAACATGATATTTAAAGGATTCTATACATGAATGATATTTAAAAAATTCTATAAAGGAATGACATGATGTTCAAAGGATTCTATAAAGGAATGACATGATGTTCAAAGGATTCTATGCATGAATAACATAATATTTAAAGGATTTTATAAAGGAATGACATGATGTTCAATGGGTACATAGTTTGCCAGGTGTTCATATTTTAACAGCTTGCTTACTGTAAAATACTATTTCATTAAACGCTAGGAGTCTGTTATAACAATTACAGACTTAAAACTCCTTAATAGTATTCCTCATTCTTTGTACTTATTTGATAGTCTGCTTGTTGTCGTGAAATTAATACTTATCATATATTCTATTTATCAGATACAAATAAATAATGATGAATAATGAACTTTGCACTTACCTTGTCTTGCTCGCACCAGGACTTCTGATAGCAGAAGCAAGTACTACAAAAATTGCAATCAATTAATTATGAATTTATTCATTAAGTAATTAATTAATGAGTTAGTCACTACTACTACAACTGATACTACCATCTTTATTTTGTCAGGATGATAAGGTCCATCACCAACAAAAAAATGGGAGGGAATATGCATCCAGATTTGCAGCACCCATTTACACATTCTCTTTTAATACGATGTATAATTCTGTAATCCTATATAAGGTTGCATTTTAAAATCAACAGAATTATTGCTTAATGGATTGATACCATATTTAAATAATGCAGACATTTTCTATGTAAAGAATAAAAGAAAGAAAAGAAATAATCCTTTTCTTTGCTTCTTGTTACTTTCTTCCTGTCATTTCTGTGCATTAACCTTTCACATCAAATTTATACACATCTGCCAAATTGTCATTTATTTACAAAGTGTTCACAATCCATTGTGCCCACATTAATTTATTGGAAAATGAAACTGTAATTAGGAATAAAACAAAATTTGTATTATTCTAAGATCATAATAAATGCAGAACATTATTTTTGTTCTACATGTACTTTAAATTGATGAATGAAGAATTATTTTCAATTATTACCTCCAAACAAACTAGGTTGCATAGCCACAGGGAAGAAAATTAGTAGATAAGATTAAACATTAATCAACAAAAGAGAAAAAGAGAAAAGAAACGGTTGTGGTGGTGATTTGAAAAATGGATGGGAAAATGTAGACCTTCTTTTTCTGCAATATGATAGCCATTTTTTATTTACGTATTGCTCCACTGAGTGACATTATTCTTGGTCAATCCTCCATCTTTATATTTTTATTGGGTGTTTTTTGGTTGAAAAATATTAATGTGCCCATGATGGCTTCAATGACTAAGTTAAAATAGTCAAGTATAACATGTGTTATATCATGCCTATGACTGACCTTAAAGGATCCACACACGAGCCTAATGACCTTAAAGGGTCCACATACTAGCCAATTGACCTTAAAGGATCAACATACCAGCTGATTGATCTTAAAGGATCCACATACTAGTCAACTGACCTTAAAGGATCCACACACTAGCTGAATGACCTAAAAGGATCCACATACTAGTCAACTGACCTTAGAGGATCCACACACTAGACAACTGACCTTAAAGAATTCACATACTAGCTGACTGATCTTAAAGGATCCACACACTAGCCAACTGACCTTAAAGGATCCACACACTAGCCTACTGACCTTAAAGGATCCACAAACTGGCTGCTTTTTTCCTAATACAGAAAAATTCTCTTTAACATTTACATATCATCATAAGTAGCTATTTCTAAGGTTATGTCCAGTAATAAAAAAAATGAATAAGATGAAATTATTGCTCTTTCATTTTCTTCTCACTTTACGTCAGTTTTTATCATCTTCTCAAAAATTCAGAATTAGGATTATAAACTGTGGAAAAACTGAAAAAGAAAGTCAGGTTTCTGAGTAAAACTTGTAACCCATTCATGTATTAATTAAAACTGTTGTTGTGTGCACATAAAATAATCACCACATAAAAGAAATGTCCCACTTATCTCTGTAACCAAAAGAAAACATGAGTACAGTGCCCTCTAAAAAAAACACCTTCTAAATTAAGCAGTGCATCTTTAAATAATCACAAAAATTCATATTCTGGTGACATTATTTGAAAAGAACAATTGTTCAGAGAAGTGTCTCTCTTCGATACTTTGAAATATTTTACAAATATTTATTAAAATTGCAAATATTTTTATTCTATCTTACATAGGCTATATCTGTTTCTGATCTACAATGTCCTCTTTTTCTTTCCTGCTACTTTCTTGAAAATGCCGACGAACTTAAATTTCGCTTTATCTATATCTGTATAATTGTATCGGACTGACAAGAAAATCGAGAATCTTGGAGGGTGGGGTGAAGCTGTCGTGCATTTATTAATCGCAGAGTATAGTTTTATGACAGGCACAATGCATGAATGATTTATTGCTTAAAGTGTATACGTGGCTGTCATATTATATTTTTAATGGATAAATAAACGTGTGCAGGTTCACAATATACTGCATACCCTATATTTAGGCTATGCGCTAAATTTAGGCGTAACTATCTCTAACTAAATAAGCACCAATATAACATGAAAATTGTCTGACCTTTGCTAAGTAAATGTTATGTAAGATGAACGTAAAATATATGTGATCAGTAATTTAAATTACCGATATGATCTGGTGTTTTAACGCCATGTCAAGGTCTGCGCTGATCAACAGTGATCATGTGGTGCGGAAGAAATCACATGATAGTCATGTGATTGAAACCACACTTATGCAGAAGAATAAAAATGTGCCGGTGTACATTTTTCATTCTACAAATATATTGCGTAGTGTTTGGTTTCTTTTTGGACAATACAGTACAAGGATGTGGTATAACTACCCATATCGAAATAAGTAAGTAGAACAATGCGGGATATGATAAATTTGCTAATCACACGTTGTTATAATATAGTTGTATTTACGGTGCAATGGTCTATAGTCTGACTATACCTCCCCGTTCATGTGTACCCTCTTATCGATTTCAATAATGGTAATGTGATAAAAAATGCACAGAACTTACTCAATTCATTCATTGATCTATAATTTATAAACTTAATGTGACCAGAATGGCCATAACACGTCATCCTCTCCACCTTTCTTTGTTTTTTTTTTTTGGGGGGGGATTCCTCGTCTGATCTTTGCAGACCATTCAGTCGACCCCCTCCCTAACGTTATGATTACCCGAAGACTTGTGTGTGATTAAGTGTTATAACTTTACAGTTAGTGTTTCTGTATTCTTCTTTATAATTAATTAATATGTAAGGGCAATTTTCATGGTTTGTGTGGTGGTATAGGGTTTCATCCATTTGGATCTTTTTTTTTTCTTTTTCTTTTTAAAACTTTTGTACATTTTTAGATTGTGCGTCAGTGTCTTGTATTTCGTATTCCGTTTCTTCGAGCTCCTCATCATATGTCAGTTTATATTTTTCTCTGATTTTCCTTTTCCTTTCACTTTCTTTGGATGTTTGTGATTGGTCAGTTTGAAATTCTTGATTTAATGATTTTCGTGCTTTCTTTTTTTCTTCCTTTCCTTTCATTTGTCTGTTCTGTCTGTTCTGTCCTTGTGGCGTGTTTAATGTTTTGTTCTATAGATTGTTTTCCTTTCTGTTCTTGTTTTCTTTGTAGTCTCTCAGTTTGTTGTTGTTTGAATCTTTTTGTTTATCTGTTGTTTTTCATTGTTTCCTTTTGTTGATGTTTGATGATTTGTCTTGTTCTTTTGTTGTTGTTGTTGTTGTTCTTGTATTCCTTGATTTTGGGGCTGGTTCTTCGGTTTAGCTTGTACTTCTTCTTGTTGCTTGTTTTCCTTTATTTGTAGTGGCTCTTGTTTTCTTTTTCCTCTGTTCCGTGTTTTGGGTACTGGTTCATTTTCTTTTTCTTGTGTCTCTTGTATAGGGTTCAGCTTGGGAAGTATGATGGTTTCACTAGTTTGTGTTGTCCTTTCTTTTCATTCCCGAGTTGTTGGGCATTTTGGGGGTGCATGTCCCACATTACCACATTTTGTACATTTCCTATGATATATACAGCCTTTATACCATGTTTTGGCTAGGAATCCGTGGAGAAAAAAGACTTTCTTCACAGTCTTAATTTTTTCTTTTTTCATTTCTAGGATTCTAACTCCATTCTTAATTGGAAATCCAGGGTGTGTATCCATTTTTGCTTTCGTGACCTGTTTGGAACTTTTTTTCAAATTTTTCGACTTTAGCTTCTAGTGGTATCTCTAGTGAAATATCTGCTATGTGCAGTTCAGCCATTCTTTTTTTTTTATTTTCCATAGGAAATGTGCTGGTTCCCTTGTGTTAACAGTTTGCCCTCCAATTTCCATTTTTCCATGGGAAAGTATTTGTGTATTTCCCCTTGGTCTAAATATGTATCTATCATCTCCTTTTCTATTTAGAGCCTCTGTTAGTTGGATAAAATCTTTGTTTTGCATTCCTATTGCTACCAATACTCTTGTCATGCTGGGTCTGTTTTCTACAGCTATCTCCCTCATATTTATCTCTTGAGTTCCTTGCTTGTTATGTGCATTCCAGAAGAGAACCTTCAGTTGTTTCACTCTTTTCGTATCGAAGTACTTTTCCAGTTCAGATAGTTCTCCATGTTGCGACATTCTTGTTTCTCATGCAATCCCGTGCAATCCGTGAGTACATTTCAGTTCACTTGTTATTGAATTCTGCGTTATTTGTATTAAATTTGTTATATTTTTGTGTATACTGTTACATTGAAAATAATGTTCCTTTTACATTTCCAATGATGTTTCCTGTAGTCTTGTAGTCTGCTTTGTCCAGGCCATTTGAGATTTAATTCGGAAAGACTTTTGACCTTTCAAGCTTTACGGACTTTCCATACCAACACGGCACCATGTTGCGTATATTTTGCGGAAGTTAATTTCCGCAGGCAACATTGTGACATAGTTCATCTCGTTCGGTAACTGCCAGATAATCCCGTAAATTACCATAATATTGAGAGTTTAGAGTTATATCCTTTGCACACATGTACATAGAAATTATACCTTTTGTTAAATCCACGTGAAAGGCAAGTTTGTAATTGTCATTCTTTTTCTTTGCTTAATTCGACATTGTAAATATCGGAAGCAGACGACATAGTATTTTGCTTCTACAAATATACATGTGTAGTCGTACATACACCCCTTCGCTATAAATGGACTTGTCCAGGACCTGGACTGGCGAACAGATATCTTTTACACTGAAAATTTCCGTTTGGAATGAAACGCCTAGACAATAATGGTGTTAGGGTCCTACCTGGGAATGACCAGGTATAAAAATTGTAAATCAATAAATGAACTAAATTCTGTGCATCTTTTATCTCATTTGCGCTTTACGTCTTTTAAATCAATGGGGGTACAAACAAACAGGATGGTATATTCATACTATAATTAATGAATTTAATGAAATATGTAAACTATGTCTGGAATTTTATTACACATAAATTGTTTCGTTTTGATGGCAATAAGTTTGATTTTCGCTCACCATACATATTGTTTATATTAATGGATATTTAGAAGAAGTATGAAAATATCCAATCTGCAGATTCAAAAATTATAAGCCGGTAGTCTTGTATCAGGCCGAGGAGAACCTTAGAAGAGGCGAAACCACCATCTCCAAAATTTCTCCATTGCCTGATCTGCTTGTATATTAATATACTGAGGTGCCAGACTTGATAGTAATACAATGGTTGATTCAATGGTATGCATTTTAAAAATGGATGGAAAGATAGGATAGAAAAAAAAACTATACCATGGAAAACATTTGTGGAAACAATGAGATGGAATTAAAAAAAGAGAATTATGAAAAAATTGAAGAGTCGTACAAGTTGAATTTCATCAATTGTTGCTGAACCAGTATGGGTCTGGATCTGTGGCAGTTCCAGGGACTTTCTGCCAGTACAGCTTTAGCCCATCAGCAACTTGGAAATGATAGAGTGATGTATAAAATGCTCCATTTTGAAGATTACCAAGAAGAAAGCTTAAGTTGCTAAAGCTTGAATAGAACTCCAAATGGGGACATTTCTTCAGAAGAATCTGGAAGATAATTTCAAAAAGGAACATTTCTTGGGCTGAAATTATACTTGTAACAGTCTGAAGAGGTTGCAAATTGCCCAGACTTTTTTGAGTGTGCAGAACATGTCCAAGTAGATGTAGATATTAAATTATGTGATGACTGAGTGAAATAATTTTTAGAAAACTACCTGTCATTGTTTTTTTTTTTTATCTAACTGATTTCACTACATTATCTCCCATAGAAAAGTATCTGATGTATTTTTTATTTTTTGTTGATTCAATTTCTAATAATATCAATACTTACCATGTATAAGTAATATCAATACTTACCATGCATACTGAACTTGTTCACATGTTTTATAACCATTTTATACATGATTTAGGTCACAGAGCAATGGAATTCTTCCAGCCATACTATACAAGCAGTCAAGTTGATTACAGGAAGGTAAAATAATACTTATTTTAAGATAAACTTCTACTGTTGTTTGCAAGTAAGTATTAGTTCAGCATTTTACCACTAGTGCATCATGTTATACACTACACATAGTTCAAAACTCTACTTTTTTTGAACATAACAAATTAAAACTCACTGTCAAAATGATCACTGAGTAGTGTTGTCAGATTTATTTTGTGTACATATTTCTGAAACAAATGCAAAGGATTTACAGCATTGGTTTTAGACAATCACCACCAATGTATTGAATTGACAGAAAGCATTAATTTTGTCAGAACAATGTATTGGTGCTAATGGAATGTTAATTATAGTATTTGTAAAGGTGTAGATTTTTTTTGTATGCCCACCATAAGAAGGAGCTCATTTATGTTCTATCTCAAGTTTTCCACTATCAATCATTACTAAGCTTTGTGGATGGCTAGCACTTGGGGTAAGGAAGAAGTCTAAAGATCATGGGGTCAAAAGGTCAAAGGTCAAAGTCACTATGACTTAAGAAAAATAAGTTTCTGCACAAAACACTAGTTTTGCAATACGGACTAGGATCAAACATTTTGGATAAGAAAGAAACCTTTTGGGGTCAAGTGATCAAAGATCAAGGCCACTGATTGAAAGAAGAAGACTGGTTTTTGCATAAGAACTTTAGACTATGTACCTTGACCAAAATTTGTAGAGGTTTTGCACTTTAGATATGTAACAGGCCTATTGGTCTTGAGGTCCAAAGTTGAAAGGTCAAGTGCTTTGTAACTCAGAGAGAGAGAGAGAGAGAGAGAGTTGGATTTGCAGAATAACTGTTGTTTTAAGTTATTTCCTTGACACATTATGGAAAACTTGCACTTTGGTTCATAAAGAAACAGAGATTTGGGGGTCTAAAGTGTAAAGTTTACAGTCATGGTAAATGTAGTAAGAAAATAATGGTTGCATAGTAAGTTTTGTTCAAGACTGCATACATTCATCAAATGTCCATACAATTGACCCTAAAGGTCAATAATCTCCAGAGTCAAGCCCTACTAGTTCCTACATGGAGAACTATTACTGGTAAACATGGGATGTACATAAACCACTGCTGCACAATCTTCAGTTGAGATAAGACTAGCAGTACGGTTGGGATAAAGATAATTCTATACACTTTAACTGATGTTGTTGTTGTTGTTGTTGTTATAGGGTTTAATGCCATTTTTCAGCACAAGATAGGCTATACATGGCAGCCTCTATAACTGGTGGAGGAAGAACCTGGGAAAACCCCAGAAAGAACCATCGACCCAAGAGAAGCTACTGGCAAGCTTTCTCACATACCCACATTGGCAGAGACTCAAACCCACGCAGACAGAGTGACACTGTAACTGAGCTGATGTTACTAATATTTTATAGATTTATTCAACATCTGTACAAATATGTTTGCTTTTTAATTTCAATACATTTTCATCTATGATCATCTGATTGCAAAAGGCTACATTTTGGATGAATGTGTATCATGCTGCAAAACTGGTCACTATGACCTACTTTCTATGAGTTATTCAACATTACTTAAATATATTTGTGATCTCTAGTTTTAATATTTTTTATCTGTTGCTAGCAAAGTGATAATATGGGTTCATCTTTGAATAAACAGTTGCCATGCACTTATAAAGGGTCTGTTTGACCCAGGATTTAATGAGAATCACTCAGAATTACTGCCACAGAAAAAGGGAATCACCGAGTTTTCTGCTCACTAACTCACTCTAATACTGAAGTAGTATATCATTTCAAAATGAAAATATTTTAAGATCCAAGTCTAATGCAACTTCACTCATAAAGCAAAGAGTCAAATATATGGAGAACTCTAAACTTATTTCTCAAAGCTGAGTGCAGGACCAGAAATCTGAGGTCCCAGGAAGCAGGGACATTTAAGACATTTCTCTGAATTTGTGTCAGAAAGCTGAAGAGGTCTGTGGATTAACCCCAATGTAGACAAAAATGCTGAACAGTAGCTGTGTGCCTTGATAGTTGTTTAAGAAAGACCATTAATTTAAGTGGGTAGTTAATTGTATGGTGTTAATTTCAGCTGCTACTGGAAAACCAGGATGCTCTAATGGCTGGAACCCCCTATCCTGACTCATTCTATGATACACTTTGTGCCAAAGGTAAAGTATCCTTTCATACAAGATACAAAACCAAGTTCTTTCCAGTACAACTTTACACCTTTATATATCATGTATTTTTACTTTGTCTTGTTAAAAAAATGATGATTATACCTTCTGAATAAAAATTAAAGATGGAGGATACTCCCCCCAACAGAGTGAGCTTCTTTGTCTTTCCATTTGTAGGAAGCAGAAGCCCCAACTATTATATTGATACATGCATATATACACAGACTGTCCTCACATGTGTGCTATAGGGATAACATTGCCTTAATTAATACAAAGAAAAACAAGGTTGTTTTAAGTAAAAAAAATTAAATCTCATTCAGTGGCTGGATTTTCATATCATGAAATTGTAAATTGCGTGTTAATGCTTTTAAAGCAGGATATAAAGGAATGCCATTGTTGACATTTGTGTGTCGTTACAGGTCACTATCATTACGTGTCAGAGGACACTCATTGGGCCCCATTTTTGAATACCTCGGTCAACTACATCCGCAGGCATTTTCCTCAGCCTTGGGACAAGGTGACACATTTGCAAGCATAGCATTTCTGTTGCCATAATCATTCTTGCTATTTTAATTATTTATAGAAATAATTCATTTTTTTTATATTCAGCTGGAAAAATTGTAACAAACAATCTAAAGAGAATTGTTGTCTTTCATGCTTTTTAGGAATTGCAAAGAATGTGATTAAATATTGAGAAGAATATTAGACTAGGTACCATGCACAAATACAGTTTTTAATTTAGATAAGGTATAAAACAGTTCTCAAGTGTAATATCTTTAATTATTGGTATAACCATGAACTGATGAGACTGTAAGTGGGATTAATTCCTTACAGATACTGGTGCATTGGATTCATCAGTTAGATATGCAAAGTGGGATGATTTCACATGCAATATCTGGGATCTGGGATTAGCCTGAAAAAGTATTATGAATGCCAAATAGGTGCATTTTATGTTAACAATTTTAAAATTAGACATTTAAAATAATTAGTTATTGCTATGCCATAGACTGTATTAGTTTAAATCAGAAACATCTCATTTTTAGGCCACAGAGAAGCTGGTTGTGTTTTTGTTTGGAATTGTCTCCCACCAGACAGCAGACATACTGTGGCACAGTCTGGGAATCGATCAAGGCTTCCTCATGACCATGGCAAATGTAAGTGTGGCAGTCTGGGAATTGTTCAGGGTTTCCTCATGACCATGGAAAATTTAAGTGTGGCATAGGGGGCGCTCACCAGTTATTATGTACTTTTGAGAGAGTGACATATGTAAGGTGAAGTTGTTTGCATTTAAAACATGCACAGTGGAGAGAATGTTGGCATGCCTCTATGCTACATTGATGTAATGTGGCTGACATTTGTTTGGATATTGTACTTTTGGAAATTGTAAATGATCATAGCACACTGCTAACTAAAATGACTGCTCCCTTGTGCTCCAAAAATCAGCCTGAATTTATCTAAAGTACGCTATCTTTAGCAGCTATTAAAATAGGGAAAATGAATTTTGCCAGACTAGACAATACCAGCTTCTGAAAGTGCAATGAATGAATTACCAAATATATAAAATGTAAAAAAAGTTATCAGCTCTTTTTTTTCCAATTTACCTCTGAAGTTCAGGAAGTGAAAATGACCAAGTGGAGCTAGCACTTTTTTGAAAGGTGCACATCTGGAGTAAGGCCGAGCTGTATACTCTATAACCCATATTACACCCATCAATCATACAACAAAATAAAGGGAATTAAAGGTTCTTTGAACAATACCTAAGATATACAAGGTCTGTTTTAAATAGCCAGTATAACTAGTGAGGAAACCCAGGGGAATTCTTTTTCTTTAAAATTCTAACCCTATGCAAAATATGAAACTGTAGAGCGCCACCATAGTCTGGGAATCGTTCAGGGTTCCTCGTGACCATGGCAAATGTTAGTGTGGCACAGTCTGGGAATCGATCAGGGTTTCCTCATGACCATGGAAAATGTAAGTGTGGCACAGTCTGGGAATCAATCAGGGTTTCCTCATGACATGGCAAATATTAGTGTGGCACAGTCTGGGAATATATCAGGGTTTCCTCATGACCATGGCAAATGTAAGGCATGTAGCCATGCTGGCTTCATATGCCACTCATACTTTGACCAGTTCTCACTTTTTTCATTTTGTCACTTTCACCTAGCATTTTATCTATGTAGATAATTAAAATTGTTCATCCTATGTTAAAGTAAACGTTCCCAATCAACTACAGTCTTCTTGTGGCAGAATCACACTAAGGACTTTTTATTAATTATAGGATGGGTGGAGGTTGTTGCCTGATAACATTTTAATAAAATTCTTTTCACATCATAAGACAAAGGTTTAGTTCACATTTTGCTACAGTGGTAAACTATTGCTTATCTGAAGTTCTATGTGTCTTTCAATTTCCCCAGCTTAATTAACCTTTAGATGGGAAATCTGTGCATTGAAGAAACTTTGAATACATGGGATACATTATTTTGAATACATGGGATACATTATTTGGATTCATCATGCCATGGGATACTTTATTTGAATACATGAGATACATATTCAGAGGTTAAAGAGTTAGCTTTAAAAATATGGTGTTCAGAAGCTTTTAACACTGTTATACAGAATGTGACATGTACTTGCTTTACCACTGTTAAATCATACAAAATTTGCCCATGGGTGGCTGATTTAACACTGATGAGTCATACAGAATTGGTCATGTATACCTGCTTTAACACTGATGAGTCATGCAGAATTTGTCATGGGTACATGCTTTAACACTGATGAGTTATACAGAATTTGTCATCGTACCTGCTTTAACACTGTTAAGTCATACAGAATTTGTCATCGGTACCTGCTTTAATGCTGTTAAGTCATACAGAATTCGTCATGGGTACCTGCTTTAACACTGTTAAGTCATACAGAATTTGTCATGGATATTGGCTTTGGCACTGTTGAGTCATATAAATTTTGTCATAGATACCTGCATTTGACATAGGCTTCGGTAGCTCAGGTGGTAGAGCAACCAGCAGCATCTAGCTTTTGGTAGATTTAGGTTCAAACCTCAGTTTAATCATACACTTTTTTACCTTAACATTTGCTGATTGGAGAATATGTCCTATGCACCTGCATGGGACATCAGCTTGGATATTTTGTAGTAGAGCTCCTTGCTTAGCACTTAGGAGATCTGGGTTTAAGCCCACAATCAAGCTGTACACATTTATCCTAGTGACATATTTTTTCATGGAAGGTTCAACAATACAATGACCAAAATCAGTTTTCTGTCACTGATACCTAATGCTGTTTTTTTGAAGACATACACATGTTTAATGATATTTATAAAATAATGTATGGGATTGTCACCTTAGTGTCATAAGTAGCTATATATTTAGAAGTCAGAATAAAATTAGGATTAAAGAAATTTGATGAATACAGGTAGATTTGAAAATTGTCAGTATGCATCTTTTTTACCTTAGAACTAACAAGAATCATGTGTTTACTTAGTACATGTACATAGATAGGTGGGGTGTATCAATGAGGTGTTATGCCAGCCCTAAACTTTGCTAGGATTAATAGGAGAATAGTACTCAATGCCTCTCACAAATATACTTCACTGATATAATACTTTTCATTGTGTTATATTTGAATTTTTTAGTCTCGGAATTTAAAAAATGTTTTTGAAAGAGGGTGAGGAGACACTTTGAAATTACATCCATACTTCTATATTGCTGAGGAATTTTTAACATTTTTGACTTATTGTCCTTATTTTTTATGCTGTCATATTCTCATGATGTATTCCTGGTCTCCCCCACCATCAATTGTTCTCAGTTTTACCATTTTAATTCTGCTTTTACAGGTGAATTTCCATGGAGATTTTGATAAAGCTCATTCAACCGGGGACTTCGGTAATTCATTAATCCACTAATACCAATCTTATAATTTGCTACATTTTATATATGATCTAAATTTATCTCATTGTCATCTTGTGCTAAGGTAAATAATGATGGTAAATACTCACTACAGAATTAATGATAACTATCAGAACTACTGTATGTAGTCACTTATAAGACGAGTCTAACTGCAAACTGCACAGACCCTGATCTACTGGTGTATAATGCATCGACAGCTCTGGGTCTGTGCAGTTATTAGGAGTAATAGTAGAACAAACAACATGTGCCCTGGTCTGCAGGCACTAGGGTAGATAAGGGTCTATGTTGTTTGCAGTTTCATCATCATCATCATCAATTCCTTAGCCCAAGAGGTCGTTGGGGCACCACAGTTGACTTTGCAACCAATTCTCTCCATCTTTCCCTATTCTTTACTGCCCTTTGGGAATCTCCAAATCTCATGCCTGTCCACTCCTTAATGTTGTCTTCCCGCCTCTTTTTATGTCTGCCTCTTCTTCTGCACCCTTGCATTGTGCCTTGCAAGATTGTTTTTGCCAGTCCAGATGATCTTGAGACATGACCGTACCACTTCAGTTTGTGCTTTTTTACAGTGGTCAAGAGGTCTTCATAGGATCCAATGGCTTGTTGGATCCTATTGTGGACTTCTTCGTTGGTTACATGGTCAGTGTATGAGATGCCCAAGATCTTGCGGTAGCATCTCATTTCAAAGGATTGAATCCTTCTTTGTAGATCTGATGTGAGCATCCATGTTCACAAGCATACAGAAAGATAGATATGACAATCGAGTGCATCAGTCTTATTTTGGAACCAAAAGCAATGTTGGTATCTTTCCATATTGGTCTCATCCTTGTTATTGCTGCTGTTGTCTGGGCAATCCTGCAAAGTAGTTCTGGTTTGGAGTCCTTGTCTGTGATAATTGATCCCAAGTACTTAAAGTTTGTGACTCTTTTTAGCTTCTGTCCACTGACATTTATTTCTGCACTGATGCCATTGGTGTTGTTTGTCATCAGTTTGCAGTTTGACTTGACTTATAAGTAAGTACAGTATGGTAAGCAAGCTAGTTTACTGGAATACTGTAAGATTAATAACACTATTATCTGATATAGCCATCAATACACATCCTGAATTTCTGAGAGGATGAGACCAAGCTTGACTGTACATCCATTCCCAAACTTTACAGAAAAAATTAAAAGTTTTTTTTAACAGAGCTTTGTCCACTGTAAAGGCCATCCTGTACTGTTCATCTAAATGCTGGGCTCCATTATCATCAGAGGAATATTGGATCATCAAATCTCATCTCATCTCCAATCTATATCAAAGTTATCTTAGTTTTTCAGAAGGTGTCTTACCCCAGGGGAATGGATCTACAGTAAGATTTTAAAATTTCTCTTTGACCCCAGGGACAGGTTGAAAGGTTAGACATGCATATATTACCCTTTTTTCTCTGTTGATTTTGCTTTTTATTTTGGTATAGTTTTTAAATGACTCAGAAATATGTGTGTGTGTGTGTGTGTGTGTGTGTGTGTGTGTGTGTGTGTGTGTGTTTTTCATGATTGATCCCAGGGGCCCAGGCAAACAGGATAGTGGGAATCATTGGGGTAAAAACATATAATAACTGATATCATTATGTGTATCTAATTTAGGGATATTTTTTTTAATGTATTTTTTTTTTAACAGTAACCATTAATCAAAAGGTACAATAATAAGATGTCACTTAAACCATGTTGTCATGTGTATTTAATTGAGGGTTTTTGGGTTTTGTCAAACTTTCACTGTTAATCATACTGCTTTTAAGTTCATTAAGTGGCTTCCACATTGGATATAGGTTGGAACATCCACTTCCTTGACCAGGTTTGTGAGGTCTAAAATATATCTTTGTTCCTTCTTCCCTGTTTATTAAACTGTTACTTTTCCTTTTTATACATTTCTTTAAAAAAACTCAAGAAGTGTCATGTATGTACCACTTTTTTTAATCCCAGAGACAATGAGATAGGGCATCAAAAGAGTATGATACTATGAAAGCGTGTCATAACAGTTGTCAGGTCAAAAGAGTATGATACTATGAAAGCGTGTCATCATAGTTGTCAAGTCAAAAGAGTGTGATACTATGAAAGCATGTCATCATAATTGTCAAGTCAAAAGAGTGTGATACTATGAAAGCATGTCATCATAGTTGTCAAGTCAAAAGAGTGTGATACTATGAAAGCATGTCATCGTAGTTGTCAAGTCAAAGAACTTTGGTAGTACTTTAGTATGGAAGCATTTTAAATCTTTGAAAACCTACAAATGGTGAAATGCACAGAATGTGACAGATTTAAACATTTGTTATTATACTATATTTACATGATTTGAAGAGTGACATCTTTTAGGTATTTCTGTTTACCAAACCTTGTGCATTGAGTCATAATGGGAAGGTACATTTTGTATATGATGAATTATGCATTCTGGTTGATGAGTAACTGTCTTCAGTGGTGTTCAACAGAGGGTTGTGGGTTGGAGGTGGAAGGAATAGATATGGGGATTTGTGAGGTTGAGCCATCTGTTTCATTGCCAATCCTTGTAATGAAAATGGACATGAATGCTGAAAAGGTTGCATTTTGCAGTGGCAAGCCATTGATTTTCATCTAGCCTTTTTTAAAACTTCTGTTTCATTGAAAATATGGATTATTTTTTATATATTTGACAGGAGGTGATGTGCTGAACAACTTTGAACTAAACATGGATTACATCCCCTTGACTTCAGACTGGTATGTTTTCTATGTTCTGCAGCTGATTAATTGTCTAGAAATGCAGTGTAACCAAATTAACCATGTTAATCAGAATTTTGCTGTCAACAAGGAAAACTGACTCAGATAGTTTTATCATTTGGACTGTAAGCTGAACTTTTCATAAGTGCTAATGTATGAGTGTTATATCTAGTTTCATTACATTTCCTTTTGTCTGTCTTTCTTTTGTAATGTACATCTTTAAACCTTGTGTATCATGTCTGTGTTGCATCATTCTGTTTCAGCTTAATACCAAATTAACCAACTAAAATTTTCAAGATATATCCAATACACATGAAAAACAACTATTATTTAACTAATTATATCCCACGACAAAAGGGTTTACTGTAAATTCTTAAATGGATTGACTCCTGATTATCTTAAATGTAATTTCTAAATTTGTCCAAAACGTACATATGTATGAACTAAGATCCATCTCAAACAACAATTTATATTTTCCTAAATCAGAGTTTTATAAGAAGAGTTTTGCTTTTTCTGGAGTCAGACAATGGAATTCCTTATCACCCTTTATACCATCAACTGACTCATGCCAAGCTTTTAAACTTCTGAGCATCTACAGAAACAACCATTTGCATGTTGTTTTTGCTTAAAGACATACAGGTCATGTATGCATTCAGGACCAACCATTTCAGTAACAGGTGTCATTTTATTAGAATTCAATTACAAATGCTTTTAAATGAAGATTAGTCAATTTATTTGGATCATCCTCCATCAATATTTCTTTAGAATATTATTATTTACATGCCCTGATAAACGCATATGGAAAAACTCAATGTTAAACAATGTGGACATTTTTTTGATGAGGTCAACCTACAGTGTGATCCAGTAGAAACTGGATTGAATATCATTTGCAGCAATGTCACAATGAAAGTTATGCATTTTGCAAAAAAGATGTTCTGCTACCCTATATTATTATGATTTGACCCAACATACTCTTTTCTTTACCCAATTTAGAACCTGGCCACCATTGTACAAGACTATAGTGATCACAGATATTCTTCTGGACAGTTATGGTGCAAAGCATTCAATAATCAGGATTGAGTAGATTTTGTTTAAGCTTTATTACTATTAAATGTTTAGAATAACATTAATATTTAATTTAAGACGAGTAAATGTGCCACATTGACATACACTATAATTCAGTACTACTACTCTTCAAAACATTGTTATCATGTGCTCACCTGTAATGTCACATGTTCGCTGTTAATCATCACATGAATCCTGTATGTACTCATCCTTAAATCCTTGTGCATATTTTATTGTAACAGTAGATCAGTTATCTATTTTTTAATAGCATTAGGCCTCGTGGAAGAGACCACTCCAGTGGCCTAAGTGGTTAGAGTGTCCACCTTGGATGCAGGAGGTCGCAGGTTCAAACCCCTGCCGAGTCATACCAAAGACTTATAATAAAAAAGGTACTGACAACTGCCCTGCCTCACTAAGCACTCAGCATTAAGAGGTTAGTGTTATGACTGGTCAGCCTGGTGTCAGGATAATGTGACTGAGTGGGACATGATGCTACATGTCTGCAGCATGATGTCTTAGTGCTAGACATCATTATAAACTGCCACACTGCAGACATCATCACAATATAAGTGAAAAATTGTTAAAGCTAAATTAAAAATTCAAATCACACACACACATATGAACACCTCATGGAAGATTGATCAGTTGACCAAATGAACTTCTTCTTTAAAGCCATTATTATTATTATGATTATTATTGTTATTAATTTTGTTTATTTTTGTAGGTATATCCCAGTAGATGATTTGTTTAACATATACAAAGAGTATTATGGGAATGATACCAGTATGCCAAAGGATGTAATCACTGATTGCACTACATTACTTCTCCTTGGAAGGTAAGATTTTTTTAAAATTCAGATTTTTAGGGACAAATATTTACAAATTTCCTTCTGTATCACCAAATATGGAACAACAAATGTGGGAAAGCATTTCAGAACTCATTTATTGATTCAAATATAGTGAAGTTGAAAGTTTATAGTTCTATTACTAGATGTCTTAATGTAGCTGTGTTTGCATTGTGAAAGTAAATGCAGGCACATGCAGAAAATAATTAAACATGTTGAACTGTCTCTTGTGTGTAAATACAATTCTTTCAAATGGTCTAGTGTTGTACTTGTCAGTTTATCCCAAATGAAATACAAGTCCTAAAATTAGTCCAGTATTACACCTGTAGATGTGTATAATAAATACAACACAAGTGCTACAAATAGTCCAGTATTATGCTTGTCAGTTTATTCCAAATACAACATGGTCCGTAACATTTAGTCCGGTATTATACCCGTCAGTTTATCCCAAATACAACATGGTCCTACATTTAGTCCAGTATTATACCTGTCAGTTTATTCCAAGTACAACACAGTTCTATAAATGGTCCAGTGTTATACCAGTAACTATTTATCTTAAATACATGTCCTACCAGCAGTCCAGTATTTATACCCATCAAATACAGCACAAGTGCCACAGATGGTCTTTTATTACACTTGTCAGTTTACCTCAAATACAGCACAAGTCCTACAGATGGTCTTGTAATGTGTCAATTTATTCCAAATAAAACACAAGCCCTAAAATGGTCTGATATTATAACTATCAGTTTATCTTAAATATAAATCATAAATCCTACAGATGCTATGGTATTGTTTGTCATTTATAACAAATATGACTTAAGTCCTACAGATAGTCTGGTATTATGTTTGTCATTTATAACAAATATGACTTAAGTCCTACAGATAGTCTGGTATTATGTTTGTCATTTGTAACAAATATGACTTAAGTCCTACAGATAGTCTGGTATTATGTTTGTCATTTATAACAAATATGACATAGGTCCTACAAATAGTCTGGTATTATGTTTGTCAGTATATAACAAATATGACTTAAGTCCTACAGATAGTCTGGTATTATGTTTGTCATTTATAACAAATATGACTTAAGTCCTACAGATAGTCTGGTATTATGTTTGTCATTTATAACAAATATGACATAGGTCCTACAAATAGTCTGGTATTATGTTTGTCATTTATAACAAATATGACATAGGTCCAACAAATAGTCTGGTATTATGTTTGTCATTTATAACAAATATGACATAGGTCCAACAAAAGTCTGGTAATATGTTTGTCATTTATAACAAATATGACATAGGTCCTACAAATAGTCTGGTATTATGTTTGTCAGTTTATAACATATATGACTTAAGTCCTACAAATAGTCCGGTATTATGTTTGTTCTATAAATAGTTTGGTATTATGTTTGTCAGTTTATAACAAATAAGACAGAGGTCCAACAAAAGTCCAGTAATATGTTTGTCATTTATAACAAATATGACATAGGTCCAACAAATAGTCTGGTATTATGTTTGTCATTTATAACAAATATGACATAGGTCCAACAAAAGTCCAGTAATATGTTTGTCATTTATAACAAATATGACATAGGTCCAACAAATAGTCTGGTATTATGTTTGTCATTTATAACAAATATGACATAGGTCCAACAAAAGTCCGGTAATATGTTTGTCATTTATAACAAATATGACATAGGTCCTACAAATAGTCTGGTATTATATTTGTCAGTTTATAGTAATACAATACATGTCCGGCCATTTGTCTAGTATTATAACCTATAAAGGTTATACTGTATGTACTTGCTTACAAGACAAATCCAACTGTAAACTGCATATATCCAGATCTGCTGTCGCATCATGCACTGGCATATATGGTTCTGTACAGTATGTTAGGAGTAATCAGTAGAAGAAATAACATAGACCCTAATCTGCAGTTTCATTATGATATGGCAGGTCAGGATCTTTGTTGTTTGCAAAGTTGTAAAGTGACTCAACTTATATGTGTATATATATGGTAGGACTACTTTTTTTATGTATCATCACTTTTTTTATACTGGACTTGAGCACCGGATTCCGATGTAGCCCTCTGGTTCAAAACTTAAATTTGTACTCACAGCTATTCAAGGACACAGTAAAAACTTTCTTCTTGGAGGAAAGCTTCAGGATTGTTTTGATTTACAACAAACACTTTTGATTTGGTATTCATTAAGTGAAAATGTAATGCCTGAACAATTATGTAGTTACATCAGTTAGATATATTTATAAAACTGCTTGGGGAATCTATTGACAAAAAGGAAAGTTTGATAATGGAAGTTTGAGAATATTATTAATTGTGACAGTGTTAAAATCCTGATATTTATTACATATCCATTATATTTTACATGATTCATGAGGTGTGTGACACAAATCTTCAACCAATAATTCCAAACTTCACACCTAGACTGAAACAATGCAGGGGTGTTCACAGATGTCTGTTTGTTAATATGCTTTGATATACCAAAGTAAACTTTAATAAATCTCTATTTATTTTTTTTTATTTCATTCACATTGCAGAGGAAAAATATTTGGACAGCGTAAAAGAAGATGTATATATAATAAATTCATAACTGCATTCATGTTTTGTTCCTTTATGTGGAAAAAACTTGTTTGACCTAGCCCTTAACTATATCAAACTCATTCTCTTTTGCAAACTTGAAAGAAGCATGTATACTACAAGTTCAACGAGACAAAAATGTGCAAAGCTAGATAGCAACAAACCCCATGGTCTATTTGCCACTGTAACCTTGAATATGGCCTTGCATGATAAAATTCTTGGTGTATTGGTAGATAACAATTTAACTTGCTCTTTTGACATTAAACATGTTTCAAAATAGGTTAATTGTTATCTTTGGCTACTTAGGAAAATCAGAACATACATTCCTTTTGAGTATAAAGTCATCATGTATAAGAGTTATATTTAGCCATATTTGGACTATCGTAATGGAACTTGGGGTAATACCTCTAATTCAAGTATAACATAACCTTTAAGACTCCAAAAGAGGACATGTCATTTAATTCTAGATCAATGTATAGGCAGTTTCCAGGATGCAATGAGTTATATTAACACATGAAAGAATATTTCTTAGAAAGGCCAAATTTATGTATAAAAGTGTCCAGAAAGGCCATTCCTGTCTACATAAGCAGTATCTTTCACCAATGAGATTCTGATGGTATTCCAAATTTAAGGTCTGTTAGAAATAAAGATTACATTATACCAATGCCAAAGAAGGAATTGTTTAAAAAAGTTTTCAATATACTGGTCCACTGGTATGGAACAACATTCCCAGTGACATAAGGCAGACACCTGACTTCTTTTCATAATCAGTATCTTAAATGAATGAAACCTTGAGAAAGTTGAATAGTTCTATAAATACCTACTGCTTTCCTCTGCATGTAGATGTTTTTCACAGATGGATTTCATTGGACAAATCCCAGGAGGAGGGGCCTATGAAGGCAAACTTTGTACTTAAAGTTACATTTGTTCATTCATTTCAGTTTTTGCATTTATACCATTATATCGGAAATGATGAATGTCGGATAACTGTGTTGTGTTGTATGTTTATTTTCAGAAGTTCATTTTGTTAAGATTACTTTAGTCTGAATGAATTTTACACATGCTGTATAATGTTTACATTACAACTTTGTAGAGGAAATTGTTGGTTATCCTTTCAATATAGACATTAGCCAGTGGCATTTTTTACAGAACACCTGTAGCATAGCTTTTAGCTCCCTGAAAAATTATTCCTTTTAAGCTTTGCATAAAAGAATTTAATATTGAAAACAAAACCATTAATTTGTAAGGTACTTATTCAATAGAAAGTCGATGCAAGTAATCTCACAATATCTGCTTTTATTGCAGGATAGCAGAAGTTTTGGCTGCAAAAGAGGTAAACTTTTACATCCATTTGGATATTTTATGCTTTATTCATTTAGCCAAACCATTCAGAAAAAATTAGCAAGAAGTTTTTTCCAGATATTGTTTGCATGTTATTTCCACATGTTCACTTTAAAATTAAATGACTTTGCTAAATTCATCAACACGTATGGTTTTAAAAATTCTTAATGACATGAAGATATTATTCAGTTAATTTCTTTTTCTGTTCTTAAAGCTAGTACTACACATTTGGGCTTTATATTAATTGTAAGAATTTGATTCCTATCTCACATTAAAAGTCTTTGGTATTAGTCTACAGCTTAATGTCTAAATCAGGTTGAATGGTAGAAATCCAGCTGGCAGTTTTATATCTGCAGATGTTCCCTGACATTGCAAACAAAAGTTCCTTCCTGTTAAACCAGTTGTCAGATTACTTTGTCGGTGGGATGGATGACATGGCAGGCTGGACAAATCGACTGTGGCAGCAGATGACTCTCATGTTGGAACATGGCACTGAGTATGGCTCCATCAGTTCACACAATATAATCATAGTTTGTCATTGTGCGTGGTTTATAGAGCTAAGGTTCAAAGGAATCTTTAGATTATTACAAAAATCTTGAGGATTGGCATACAGTGTACTACAGCTATTTAAAAATTTCAGTGACAGGTACAGAAATCTTTTTCCATCTCATTCAGATAAAAATAATGCAGATATGTTGACTAATTTTTGTAACATTAGCATATTTGTAACATTTGCATATTTGTAATATTTGTAACATTTGCATATTTGTAACATTTGCATCTTTTCTAATAATATCAGATGATCAGCACTACCATATATACTCACTCATGAGGCCAACTGCAAACTGCACAGACCCAGATCTGCCATCACATAATGTGCTAGCAGATCTGGGTCTGTGCAGTGTGCTAGGAGTAATCAGTAGAACAAACAGCATAGACCCTGATCAGCAGGTGCAATATGCTACAGCAGTCAGGATCTTTGTCATCTGCAGTTTGACTTGACATATAAATGAGTATATATGGTACCTGTTGGTATACAGTACCCACTAGCAGTTGAACAGATTTAACTGTACTACACAGAACAGATATTCAGCCATAATTCTCCTGACAATCCAACAAATATAAAAAAAATACAGTACAATATGATAGAAAATAATTTATATGCATCTGAGACCCAATAGAAATCATAACAAATTACATTTGGGACTTTTATGCCACAATTTTGATGAATTTGTTTGAGAACTTTGGCAATACACATGCATGTAACTTTTGATAATGGATGGATTTGCATCAGAAATATTTCTTGTGTCACATGGTCTATTAGACACAAATGTTTCTTGTGCCACATGGTCTGTTATATTTGTCTCACCTTTTTCAGAAAAAAAATTGTGAGACAGTCAGCATGATGTCATCATCATCATCAATGTCAACACAATGTTAAAGGTTTTTTATGAGCCCATATCTCCAAGCAAGACACGGCACTATGTTCCTTGGAACTCTTGTTTTATACCTTATACAAGAAAGCATTTAAAAGGCAATTATAAAGCTATTAATGTGTATAGATAACAAGGTTGTAAGTATTATGGTAAGGAGAATTTCAAATTAATTTTTTTAAAGTCAGTATTTCTTTTCATTCAAATCTACCATACATACTCATTTATAAGTTGAATCAAATTGCAAACAGCAAAGATCCTGATCTGTTGTAGCATATTGAGCCTGTAGATCAAGGTCATCATTGTTTATTCTACTGATTACTCCTAACAAACTATACAGATCCAGATTTGCCAGCACATTATACAATGGCAGACCTGGGTCTGTGCAGTTTGCAGTCTGACTCATCTTTCAAGCATGTACATACAGTATATTCACTTTCTTTATGATACCCATTTCACTACAATCTGATTAAAATCAGATCTCCACACATTACATGAAGATATGAGAGCAACCACTTAGGGGTTATGTTCTGGTGACCTTTGAATCAGCCAATGGAAATGTAGCTTTCAGAAATTTGAAAGTGAATCAAATTCCTCAGCACATATTAATGTTCTTCAGCCATACTGATTAGTCTCCAAAATGTGAAGGTGTAGAACATCACTGATTGGCTGATAAAATTAGCAATTATGGTAACAAGATAGGTCACCAGAACATGACCCCTAAGCAGTCGTTGTCAGATCTTCACGTAGGACAGTGGAGATCTGATTTTAATGAGATTGATTTTGCTGCTTACTATAGTCATAATAAAATATACTTGAAACTATGAATCCACAATTTTGACAGTCTGCTTCATATATATTGCAGCTTCATTTTATGGTTTTTGATGGAGTGTCATAAAACTTGGTAAATATGATAATGATTACCTGAAGATGTGAATATAAACTAGTTGCTAGAGTTATTGCCCTTCTTTTCTTGTAGCTTAACGCACTGTGTGACATAATCTTGAGAACAGTGAGAATAATACCAAGGAAGTTTGAAGTAAATGCTGAGAAACATGAGACATGGGCTATAGGTGTAGAGTATTGCCTTCAGTACCGTTGGCATGAAATTAGCAAGATAGTTTATGAATAATTGAAAAAAAAATGGAGTTGTTTCATCTATTGTTGTATCTAATCTTCATGATTGACATAATAGTAAAATGAAATAGTTGATACAGATGACCAAAATGTGTTATTTGTATCACCTTGTGATGAGCTATCTCAATGTTCATAGTGTACACTTGAGAAATCTGATCCTGTGTAATTGTTCTCTGTGTTGATGCCCATTTTAATGTTCATGGTGTACACTCAAGAAAGCTGATATCTCTGTAAATTGTTCTCTGTGTTGATGCTGCAAGCAGAGGCTACAGGCATGTTATGATTAAAACTGTGAACACAGATGCTGCTTTTTCTGGCCATTACCACATGTTTATGAATTGTGGGCAACATTTGAGAAAGGAAACAAATTTGGACTATTAGCAGTCCACCAGTTTACACTACCTTTGTTCCATGCACTGAATGGATGTGTTACAGTGTTCTGTTTTGCTGTCATGGCAAGAAAACAGCATGGGAATATATGGCTTTCCTTTAATGAAGTCACAGCTTCATTTTAGCATTTGACTTCTTCCCTAAGTGGTCTTTATGATGACTGCCTTGCTGTGCTGTTGTCCATTCTTATAATCATGTAAGTGAAATGGACAAAGAGAAAGATGCCCAAACATATCAGTTTATTAAGGAATGAAGTCCTGTTGGTGGGATCCCACCTTCCACAGATTCTCTCTTACAGTATATCAGGCATGCAGTATACAAATGGCAAGGCAGAGTTCCTCAGCTAGTGCTTACCTGCTCCTATTGATTGTTGATGCCTGCTTAATGGAAATGTCTGTCACTCAGTTTGTGATACTTTGACTGAAGCTGCAAGGAGTTGCCTCAAATCTGGTTGATGTGACTACAAGGAAGGGTTTTTATGTACATGCAACTGCATGCATAAGTTGGACACTGTATAATTGATTGTACTATTATGAATTACATCTAAGCCCACCACAGGTCTTTTTACCTCTTTATAATTAGCCTGTATCAAAATCAACTTGAACTTATATTTTACTCTTAGATAATTTCTAAAACTGACATTAATATATTCCCTAAGATGATTTATTTGTCACCTTGAGTCCCCACATGACTGGCCATCCTAAGCAAATACTTATTCTGTATCGGAGCATTTCATGTAGTTAAAAACCAGAATGAGAGTAGGAGAAATTTCAGACATGAAAATTCCAAACATACACTTTACAAGGGTTTAGACAGAACATTATTTTACTTTTTATGTATCTGAGTAGTGTATAAATACTTTACAATTACCTAGAATTAAATATGGAAATCTGGATGGTAAAATCCATTTCTTTTGGAGACTAAACTTTTGGGCTGATATTTTTGTTGCCATATCACAAGATAAGAGATTTCAGTTTACTTTATTGTTGTGTGATAGTCCCTGAACTTAGTCAAACGTTCTGAGCCATCTTGCGAATTTTTGGGTTGGGTGATAATTTTAGAAATTATGACCCAAACCCCAAGGTTGAGTAGCATTCTTGATCTCATTATCATCTAGGTGGTGCTGCCACCTTGTGGTGGAGATCAGTAGAAACTAAATCAGAAAATGTTACCATAATAGGATATGCAGTGCTTCACAATTGCAGCATACAATGTACATTCTTTTCTGCTTATGTGCCTCACTACAAGCATTTTATTTAATAAAAAGCTACTTGATCATTACAAAATAATTGCTTAGTCAATTGGAATTTGCAGCAACTATTTGTTTCTTCATTTTGGGACATGTTCCTTGTGAGTTAAGTCACAAAGAAATAACATACATTCACATTGTAAATATAAAGATACTTTTTCAAATATAAACATAATATGATATAAAATATTAGAGATTGTGTGCTGTTTTTGGCATAGCTGTCACTTTGATATCTGTATGTGTGTCTGTCTGTCCAGACATATATACATCAATCTACTCTTTGGATTAAGGTCAATGTTAAATTTTTTAGATTGTGTTGAATTTTGTTGGATTTTTGTCTTTCGTGCTAAAGAAAAAGGTGGGCCTTACAAAAAGGGTGTCCTTTATATGCTATTTATAGTCACAGAAAGAGGGTCCAATGTGTGCTACTTATAGTCAATCACCTTTTCTGGATGTGGAGAATTTGCATCAGTACAGTCACAACTTTTGGATGTCCATATTTGTTTCAGTGGCTGTGATATTCCCCACAATACCTTGTTTGTCCAGTGTAACAAGACACAACCTTCCTTTAGACGTACTGGAGGCAAGGATAGAGAGAAGAATGGATTCTTTGTCAGGCCTGATTTAAAGGGACTAACATTTGAAGACCTTACCTTTACACAGGAGTTGCGGGGAATTCGAGTGCAGCCAAAAGCTTCTCTATTGGTTAGTGACTCAAACTCCTTTTCAGGATGGATAGATGTTCAGAACAAGAGTCACCTGGAGATTATGTATCCCCCTGCCAGTATTCAGTTGTGTAGTAGTCTCAATTTATATACTATTTGTGCTACATATTGTTTCCATGGTAACATAAAAATATATGGGTTACAGAAAATTCTTAGTAACAAAAGGCACCTCTATGCTAGTAGTTTGACATGTTAATCAAGCTTGGTTGAAATAACTTGAATTGTTTCAGAATTATGCTCTGAAAATGAAAATGTTTATTGACAGACAGACAGACAGACAGATGTTCATAGTGATGGTTACATCCTCTGTATCAGATTCTTGGGAGATAATAAAACCCATGAATTCATCTACATCTCCCATTGAAAATATTGAAGCTGTAGAATTGTTAAAATGACATGTATATCTGCATCACTAGTCTAATATGTGTACCAGTTTTCATAAAGATACCTTAAATGGTTTTAGAGTTTTGCCGTTGAAACAGAAGTATGGATAGTGGATGGATGGACAGATGGACAAACAGATAAAAAATATTGAACCTGAAGAATTGTGAATTTGCCAAAGGTTACATCTAGTCAAATACATGTACAGAGTTTCATGGAGATATCATAAATGGTTTTTGGAGAATTGCTGCAGAACTAAAGTGATATAATGGATGAATGGACAAAGACACTGATAAAATTTTAAATATTGAAACTGAAGAATGTTTAGTAACAAAAGGACATCTACAGTTCAGTATATGTGTGAATAGCAAAAGGCACATTAAAATCCCATATATGTCAATTTTAACAATGAATAGCAAAAGGCACATCTGTAGTCTCATATATGTCAATTTTAACAGTGAATAGCAAAAGGCACATCTATAGTCTCATATATGTCAATTTTAACAGTGAATAGCAAAAGGCACATTAGAGTCCCATATATGTAAATTTTAACAGTGAATAGCAAAAGGCACATCTATAGTCTCATATATGTCAATTTTAACAGTGAATAGCAAAAGGCGCATCTATAGTCCCATATATGTCAATTTTAACAGTGAATAGCAAAAGGCACATCTATAGTCTCATATATGTCAATTTTAACAGTGAATAGCAAAAGGCACATTAAAGTCCCATATATGTAAATTTTAACAGTGAATAGCAAAAGGCACATCTATAGTCTCATATATGTCAATTTTAAAGCAAAAGGCACATCTATAGTCCCATATATGTCAATTTTAACAGTGAATAGCAAAAGGCACATCTATAGTCCCATATATGTCAATTTTAACAGTGAATAGCAAAAGGCACATCTATAGTCTCATATATGTCAATTTTAACAGTGAATAGCAAAAGGCACATCTATAGTCCCATATATGTCAATTTTAACAGTGAATAGCAAAAGGCACATCTATAGTCTCATATATGTCAATTTTAAAGCAAAAGGCACATCTATAGTCCCATATAAGTCAATTTTTAACAGTGAATAGCAAAAGGCACATCTATAGTCCCATATAAGTCAATTTTAAAGCAAAAGGCACATCTATAGTCCCGTATAAGTCAATTTTAACAGTGAATAGCAAAAGGCACATCTATAGTGCAACAAGTCCAATACATGTAAAATGTTTCATAGAGACACCTTGAATGTTTTATGCTAGTCCAATACATGTAACATATTTCACACATATGTAAATGGTTTGCACTAGTCCAGTGCATGTAACATGTTTCATAGAGATGCCTTGAATGGCTTGCACTAGTTCAATACATGTAACTTGTTTCATAGAGATACCTGGAATGGTTTGTACTAGTCCAGTGTATGTAACATGTTTCAGAGAGATACCTTGAATGGTTTTGTACTAGTCCAATATGTGCAACATGTTTCATAGAGATACCTTGAATGGTTTTGTGCTAATCCAATATGTGCAACATTTTTCGTAGAGATACCTTGAATGGTTTGCGCTAGTCCAGTATGTGTAACATGTTTCATAAAGATACCTTGAATGGTTTGCACTAGTCCAATATTTGTAACATGTTTCATAGAGATACCTTGAATGGTTTGTGCTAGTCCAATATGTGCAACATGTTTCATAGAGATAATCTTGAATGGTTTGCGCTAGTCCAGTATGTGTAACATGTTTCATAGAGATACCTTGAATGGTTTGCGCTAGTCCAATATGTGTAACATGTTTCATAGAGATACCTTGAATGGTTTGCACTAGTCCAATATGTTTAACATGTTTCATAGAGATACCTTGAATGGTTTGTGCTAGTCCAATATGTGCAACATGTTTCATAGAGATAATCTTGAATGGTTTGCGCTAGTCCAGTATGTGTAACATGTTTCATAGAGATACCTTGAATGGTTTGCGCTAGTCCAATATGTGTTATATGTTTCATAGAGATACCTTGAATGGTTTGCACTAGTCCAATATTTGTAACATGTTTCATAGAGATACCTTGAATGGTTTGCACCAGTCCAGTATGTGTAACATGTTTCATAGAGATACCTTGAATGGTTTGCGCTAGTCCAATATGTGTAGCATGTTTCATAGAGATACCTTGAATGATTTGCACCAATCCAATATGTGTAACATGTTTCATAGAGATACCTTGAATGGTTTGCGCTAGTCCTATATGTGTAACATGTTTCATAGAGATACCTGGAATGGTTTGTACTAGTCCAGTGTATGTAACATGTTTCAAAGAGATACCTTGAATGGTTTTGTGCTAATCCAATATGTGCAACATGTTTCATAGAGATACCTTGAATGGTTTGCACCAGTCTAATATGTGTAACATGTTTCATAGAGATACCTTGAATGGTTTGCGCTAGTCCAATATGTGTAACATGTTTCATAGAGATACCTTGAATGGTTTGCACTAGTCCAATATGTTTAACATGTTTCATAGAGATACCTTGAATGGTTTGTGCTAGTCCAATATGTGCAACATGTTTCATAGAGATAATCTTGAATGGTTTGCGCTAGTCCAGTATGTGTAACATGTTTCATAGAGATACCTTGAATGGTTTGCGCTAGTCCAATATGTGTTATATGTTTCATAGAGATACCTTGAATGGTTTGCACTAGTCCAATATTTGTAACATGTTTCATAGAGATACCTTGAATGGTTTGCACTAGTCCAATATGTGTAACATGTTTCATAGAGATACCTTGAATGGTTTGTGCTAGTCCAATATGTGTAACATGTTTCATAGAGATACCTTGAATGGTTTGCACTAGTCCAATATTTGTAACATGTTTCATAGAGATACCTTGAATGGTTTGCACTAGTCCAATATGTGTAACATGTTTCATAGAGATACCTTGAATGGTTTGTACTAGTCCAATATTTGTAACATGTTTCATAGAGATACCTTGAATGGTTTGCAGGTTTGTACTAGTCCAATATGTTTAACATGTTTCATAGAGATACCTTGAATGGTTTGTGCTAGTTCAATATGTGTAACATGTTTCATAGAGATACCTTGAATGGTTTGTACTAGTCCAATATTTGTAACAGGTTTCATAGAGATACCTTGAATGACTAGATTTATGCTGTCCAGAATGAAAATAATCAAGGACAGACAAAAAGACGAATTATTGACAAACAGACATATATACATGGCACTATCTATATCCCCCTTGCCATCATCACATTCAAATTTGAATTCAGTCTGTTATTGACCTCCATCATGTGAAGAAAGCATTGGGCATATCATCTCCATTTCTGTCAGTCCATCCATCACACTCTCCCTTCTGTTCTATATGATTTGGGTAAATATTATAGAATAAAAAAATGTTACTCCAAAAATTTGTTTTCATATAAATTCTGTAGAGGCACAGTCAGGAATTGCATGGCACTTTGAGTGAATTGGGTGTTCAAATCAGCTATATTTAGCAAACTAAGTTCAATTGTATTTTCAAAAATCTTTTGTAAAGTAAATGGATGAGAATAGTGGTTAGTAATAAGAAAGAAAAAATAGTGTGTATCAGTGTTGGACATGTTGCTCTATCAAAATAAAATAAAGGAATAAAGGAAAAACTTGAAAAAGCAATATGATGCTTGAACAAGTTTGATACCAAGATGCTTTGATTAGCAGTGTAGAAAAAGGATATATATATATATATATATATATATATATATATATATATATATATATATATATATATATATATACGTAGAGAAACCTCATAAAACTGAAATTAATCGGGACCGTATTAAATGGGTTTTCATTTTATTAAAATCCTCTGTTATTACAAATGAGTTAAGTGTCCTCTCAATTATGCAAGTAAATATTTACATTTTGACAAAACATTATTAACCAGTCACTACCATATGTACTCACTTAGAAGTCAAGTGTGACTGCAAACTGGATAGACCCAGATCTGCCATTGTATAATGCACCAGCAGATTTGAGTCTGCACAGTTTGTTAGGAGTAATCATTAGAACAAACAAGATCGGCCCTGATCTGCTGGCACATTCAATGACAGATCAGGGTTTGTGTTGTTTGCAATTGGACTTATATACAGGTATATAAAGTGTTTAAAATACATAATCTGTTACAAATTAGGACCTTATTTTATGTGTCTCGGTATTTTGCTTTACTTGTACTCTGTATGATCTTAGGCTGTTAATGATAACTGACTGGTGCATTCTGTAATTAAGTTCAATTTTATTCATTTTTGTATAAAATAGATGTTTAGGACCAAATTTTGGTCAGTTTTTAGAACACAGTGTTGATGAATTTTGGCTTACTGAGTTAAAATGTACTGAAGTGAAAGAAAAAGAAATATTCAAGACCAGAAACATGACTTGATTTCAGTTTACTGATGTTTTCATCTTGTGAGGTTTGACTGTATATGTGTCATGTGTTCTCTTTTAATGTATTCTATTGTATTTTTCCTATGAAGGATAAGATGTTCATCTCAAAGAAACGGCCAGCATTAAAGATGGAGACTGTTGGAGAGAACCTGAGGCAGGCCAACAGGACCTTGTATAACTTTTGCACTTACAGCAGACTTGGTTGGTGAGTTCACCAGCTATTCTTAAGTAATTTTGAAATGGATTTATTTTGAGGAAAATTCCTATGTAGGTAATACTTTTGTGTATTTGCAGGTACAAATATGCTGGCAGTGATTCATAGCTGAGTGTCTGAATCATCTGTGTATACTGTATTTATATATTTGACACTGAGATCATCAGCTGTGTGTGCAGTACTTATATATTTGACACTGAGATCATTAGCTGTGTGTACTGTACTTATATATTTGTCACTGATATCATCAGCTGTGTGTACTGTACTTATATATTTGACACTGAGATCATTAGCTATGTGTACCGTACTTATATATTTGTCACTGATATCATCAGCTGTATGTACTGTACTTATATATTTGACACTGAGATCATTGGCTGTGTGTCTTGTACTTATTTGTCACTGATATCATCAGCTGTGTGTACTATACTTATATATTTGACACTGAGATCATTGGCTGTGTGTACTGTACTTATATATTTGTCACTGATATCATCAGCGGTTGGTACTGTACTTATATATTTGACACTGAGATCATTGGCTGTGTGTACTGTACTTATATATTTGACACTGAGATCATCAGCTGTGTGTACTGTACTTATATATTTGACTCTGAGATCATTGGCTGTGTGTACTGTACTTATATATTTGTCACTGATATCATCAGCTGTGTGTACTGTACTTATATATTTGTCACTGATATCATCAGCTGTATGTACTGTACTTATATATTTGACGCTTATGTTATCAGTGCATGATATTTAGCTAGAGATGCTGGTATTTAATGGTTTATTCAGTATTTGTGACAGATCCTGGTCTATGCTAGTGATACAAAATCTAATATCAGGTTGATTAGACGTTGAATAGAGAGATATATAGTTAGATGGATGGATGGATGGATGGATGAATGGATGGATGGGTGGGCGGGTTGATGGATGGACAGACAGATAGATAGATAAGAAGTGTTTGACACAGAATTTCTGTCTCATCAGTTGTCCTTTGTTCATATAGGTCTTATGCAACTGGTGACCTGAACAGTGATGGTAATGATGATCTGATAGTGGGAGCTCCAGGGTATGGGGAAGTGGGAAGTCCTCAGGAGGGAAGGGTATATATCATTTATGGTAAGCTAGAGAATGATTTGTACTAAGTCGTTATTTTTCTTGGGGTATTAATTTTCATTGAGTTTGTGTTTACTTCCAACTGATACTATTTTTTTTCTATGATAAAAATATTGATAGCATCTGTCCCAAACTTCAAAATTAAATATCAGAACTGTAACAAATCTAATCCTTCATGAAACCATGAAAATATATACCCATGAAAATGAATGAATTTTTAGCACTGAAGTATCAAATATGGAGGAACAAACTTAAGTATTCACATTTGGTTATGTCTGTATCAGATACGGGTGAACTTAGACATTTGGTTATGTCTGTATCAGATATGGAGGAATTTACATCAGTACTTATTACAAATTAAATTTATTTGACAAAATTGTAGAATAGTGAAGTGACTTTGAAATACTTTGAGAAACATGTCACTACACCTTTGCATCACATAATCTTATAATATCATTTGTGGTGTCATTATGTATGTTACAATTATGGGCTTATTATCCTAAATTACTCTGAAGTCATGTGATAAATTTAAAGCTGCAAATCTGTCTGAATGTTTTTTTCTTCATTTTGAAATTCATGTACATAGACCTTTCTACTGCAGTCAGCCATAATGTCTGTACACATAAACCTTTGTAATTAAGTTGCCTTTCTACATAGGTGAATATGTGTTGTAATATATTAATGTGTCTTGTTCAACTTGACTGTAGTATACAGATGACTGCTATATAGAGATGGTCACAGTTAAGTAGGTTTGACAGCTTATGGCCTGTTAATGTTATAAAAATCTCTTGTGTTTAATTGTCATCACTGTTGCTATGTCAGAAGCCCCACATGTGCCTATGAGCTAGCAGAGACCTCTAAACCAGTTGCCAGATAAACATGCAAGGAATGTTTGTAATATTCAGTCAGAAATGCTCCATTACACTTTGAAGCAATCCAAATATATGCCTGCATACATTTAATATTGAGTTGCTGGGCTTATGGCATGTTATGTGTAGGCTCGTACAAATGTAACAAAAGAAAAGAGTGAAGTCAACAAGCTTTGTAAATTTTAACAAAATAATTTATTTCCTAGAAAACAAGATAAAAATATGAAATAGGACTTACGGTTTGTGAAAATAATCCAAAACTTAATCCTAGAATTGAAAAAATGTAAGTCCTGTCACTAAACAGTTCTAATTGAATCCAGGTTCGAATCTCGATGAAGTTCCAGTATGGAAGGCGATGACGTCAGATGAGGTCGTTGTACTGATGGCAACAATTCCTCATTGAAACACAATTTATCATGTTCTGTTTAGAATTCCAGAATAAATTTTCACTGAATGTCTTTTTCCCAGAATTTTTATAAAGAAGAAGTATTTCCCAGGGTGAATAAATTATTTTAAATACGAAAATCAACTCAAATGGCAAAAACAAGACAAAAACCTTGAGCCCAAAGGTACATTCTTACGACTGCCTAAATCTACTAGAGAGCGTCTGTTTAAAGCCACGATTTTAGATCACATGGTGGCTCACGTGACGGGCTATGTGATTACAAATTTGAACATCACAGTAAAAAAAATATGCTATTTGACACGTACGCTAGAATAGCCCTATCTAAGAATCAGATTCCCACACTGGAATAAATTAAAAAAGAAAGGCTGTTTACAATTCAGCTAACACGTGGGCCAAACATGACCTTGGTAATAGCCAATCATTTTTGCTTAGTGTTTACAAAACGTCTCAACCAAGGTGAGCTAAAAATAATGATAATGTAATACCTTTTACATTCAAATCAGGTCAAAACAGAGAAATTATTTTTCGAAAATTGTCAAATCCCGTGAAAATTATTATTATAATAAAATGTAATGAAACAAAATTAAAATAAAAAAGAATTTAAAACTAACACACAAGCAATTTAATTACATATGCATAACACTTCCCCCCATAAAGAAAAAGAAAGATTTATGTAATAAAGCTTTCTTTTTACCATATGTAAATTATACATGACGTAAAATAAAAATTACATAAGAAAACTCTTATGAATTATACAAAGTGTACATGAAATAAATATTTCTATACACCAGAAAGTGCATCTGCAATCAAATTGTCTTTTCCTTTGATGCGCCTGATGTCAAGATTATATTCTTGCATAAACAAACTCCACCTTAATAAACTTTGATTTTTATTTTTCATCTTGTCGATGAAAGTAAGGGGGTTGTGATCACTAAACACAACAACCGGAGAAGGAGCTGAGCTAATGTAAACTTCAAAATGCTGAAATACCAATATTAAAGCCAAACATTCCTTCTTGATTGTTGAGTAATTTCTTTGGTGCTTATTTAATTTCTTAGAGTAATAGCACACTGGGTGATCAACACCATTTCTATCTTCTTGAATCAATACTGCTCCAACCCCAATATCACTTGCATCAACAGATAGTTTAAATGGTTGATTGAAATTTGGAGCTGTAAGAACCAGCACACTCTTGAGTATGGCCTTTAACCTATTAAAAGCTTCCTGACATTTATCAGTCCAAAGAAACTTGTTTTTCTTACTTAACAAGTTTGTCAGGGGTTCAGCAATATTAGAAAAATTGGAAGAAAATTTCCGATACTATCCAGCCATACCCAAAAATAGCATCAGTTGCTTTTTACTGGCAGGCACAGGGAAATCAAAGATAGCGTTGACCTTAGCATCTATAAGTTTAACTTGACCATGTCCCGCAATATATCTTAGAAAAGTTACACAAGCACGGCAAAATTCACTTTTGATAAATTGATTGTCAAATTTGCATCAGTGAGACTGTCAAAGAATTTCCGAATCATGGCTAGATGTCCTTTCCAGGTGTCATTGTAGATGATGACATCATTGATGTAGGCATCACAATTATCTAGACCAGAGGTAATCATATTCATCAAGCGTTGAAAAGTACTTGCGGAACCCTTCATCCCAAATGGCATTACTTTATATTGATAGAGTCCATCTGGAGTCACAAATGCCGAAATTTCCTTTGCCATTTCCGTTAGTGGAATTTGCCAAAATCCTTTCAGAAGGTCAAATTTGGTGACGTACTTGGCATTTCCAATTTTATCAATACAGTCATCGATTCTTGGTAATGGAAATGAATCTGTTTTTGTCACACTGTTCACCTTCCTATAATCAGTGCACATACGGAAAGTTTTATCTGGTTTCGGAACAAGTGTACATGGTGAACTCCAATCACTTTTACTGGGCTCTATGAAATCGTTCTCCAGCAAATACTGAATTTCCTTTTTCAAGTATTCCTGTTTGAGAGGGTTCATCCTGTATGGGTGTTGTTTCACAAGTTTTGAATCTACAATTTCAACGTCATGAAAAATTTTGTTTGTCCTTGTAGGAATATCTGGAAACAAGTGCTCATATTCGAATAATAACTGTTTAAGTTCATTCCTTTCTTGTTGTTGTAAATGTAAAAGTTTCTGGTCCAGATTTTCATAATTTCTGAATTCTGAAGATTTGTTGCTCCAAGATCAACAGTGTCCAATTGAATTTCTTCACTTAAATCCTCAGTTGGTGAGACAGGTACAACTAAATTAATTGCATAATTTACTTGGCTATCTCTTTCAATATACTAGTACTCCATTAATTTATTTAGATCAGAGTACTATTATTATAATTTAACTCATTCATTTTCTTCTTTACTTTGTAAGAACCATAAAATCTAATTTGAAGAAAATTTTGAAGAATGAGCAAGAGAGAATGAACTCTATTACAAGATTCAAAACTTCTCTCAAGTAAGGTTCTGTGAAACCATAATTTCACTTTTGACTTGAATTGCTGATTGCCAAATTCAAGCATTACTAGCTGGAAAATTCCAGACATAAAATTTGACCCTTGACCAGATTGGACAGATTTGGGAAGGCCAAATTGAGTAAAAAAGCTTTATCAAAGCTTTTACTATGGTTTTTGTTTTAATAATATTCCTCAAAAAACTGCCTCTGGGAATCTTGTTGACGCACACATAATGGTCAACAAATATTGGTTGCCTGACTTGGTCTTAGGTAATTCTGCTAAATGACTCATCATATGCAGGAATAGGTTGCATTTGAGCCTTAGGTATCTTCTGATTGGGTTTTCCTACCATTTGACAAGTATGACAAGATCTACAGTATTTACAAACATCACTTTTGATTTTTGGCCAATAAAAGTGAGTCAAGATCTTGTGATAAGTTTTTTTTATCCCTAAATGACCAGCTAGAGGAATTTCATGGGCTAAACTAAATATTTCCTGTCTGTAAGATTTTGGAACTACAGTCTGATAGTTCACTGACCACTTGTCACTAGCAGGTACCTCAGGAGAATTCTCATAAGAATTCCATTTTTAATGAAATAACAGACAGGTACTTCAGTGGCTTCAGTTTCACTAATGGCCCTCTGAAACAAACAGGAGATCTCAGGATCTTTTTCCTGTTCGACAACAAGTGATTGTCGTTTAACACCCAGATTAGATAAAAGAGAATGAGTAGTTAAAAGAGGATCACTGTGATCAATACCTTTTGACTGATCCAAATTAGGCGTGAAAGTGACCTCATCAAAAGCCTGATGAATACATGTGTCAGCTAAAGGAGTATTTTCCTTATTAAAATCATTCTCACGAGCTTTCTTTGCCATAGCTCTAGTAACTGCACAAGCTGGGTATAAATTAGGGTATTCTTTTTCAATAGGATCAACTTTCTGATCCAAAGAAGGCTTGTCAGTTACAAGTGGATTAACCACAACCTTGTCTCCAGCTAGGTCATTGCCTAGTAACAAACGAATGCCCTCAACGGGTAAAGAAGACACTATACTGACTGTCACAGGTCCTGGAACTAAGTCTGATGACAAATTTACAGAATGGAGAGGAACATTAACAAAGCCGCACTCAACTCCCTGAATGAGAACACTCTCATTAGAACAGGACTTCTCAGAAAAAGGCAAAGTACCTGATAATAAAAGACTCTGAGAAACTCCAGTATCCATTAAAATTTTAATAGAGATGGGATTGGCCAAATCACCCAAGCGTGATATAGAACCCTTCAACATGAATGGTTCATAATTCTCCATAATAAAATCAGACTGGGGTTTATTAGACCCAACAAATGTATTGCTTTCAATACATGACCGTGACCTTGACTTCTCAGATATAAGATCATTTGGGATAGGTCTATCTTGATTGTGATGCCTATATTTCAGTTTGATGTGTCCTTTTTTCTTGCAATAGATACACGTAGGAATAGACGAGGATTTTGAATCAAGTTTATCAGAAGCTTGATTTTTAAAAGTTGTGCCAGATTGAGTTTTAGAAGGAGTCGTATTATGCTGAAATACCTTTCTACCAGTAGACTGCTGAGTGAAAGGATTGCTTTCAACAGGAACTTTATGAGCTAAAGAATGCTCATCAGCAGCAAGAGCATCATTTTCCAAGGTTTTGATCTTATGCTCTTCAAGATGAGTCTTAATGTCACAATGTATACAGTTTTTTGAACTCTTCTAGTAATACAAGTTGTTTGAGACTTTCATAATCATGTTCAACTTTCTTGGCTAAGCATCATCTCTCAAATAACTGCTCTTTTTCTCTTGCAAATTCGACATGAGTTTGTCCAGCTTCTTTTTTTATAGTTCCTAAATTTTTGCTGGCCTCAGGGACTAACGCATAACCCTTTAAGATATAGTCCTTAACTAAATCATAGTCAGCACTTTGATGAACTGACAGGGATGCATAGATTTTCCGATCTTTGCCAAAAAGTACACACTGCAGTAATTGAGTCCAATACTCTGTTGGCCATTTCAGATTTTCAGCAACTTTTTCAAAATAAAGAAAATATTGATCTACTTCCTTTTCGCTAAAAGGGGGCACTAGCCTAATATTTTTTGTAATGTCAAAGCTTTGAATTTGTATGTGAAGTGAGATCATGCTTTTCACTTGCCAGCACCATTTCTTTCATTTTAATTTGAAATTCCTTTTCATCCTTCTCTTTTTGCATCTGTACATGCATTTGTTCTTTTTGAAACTCCAATTGCATTTTTTTATCTTTCTCTCTTTCCTGTCTCTCTCTCTCTTCTTTTTCAAATTGCAATTGCAATTGCTTCTCTTCTAATTGCAACTGCAATTGTTTCTCTCTCTCATGTCTCTCTTTCTCAAATTGCAATTGTAATTGCTTCTCTTCTAATTGCAACTGCAATTGTTTCTCTCTTTCCTCTTTCTGAAGCTCGAGCTTCCTTAACTCCAATTCCATCTTGTATTTCATTTTTAATTCCTTTACTTTTATGTCAGAGTCTGATACAGACTTACTGACCGAAGCCAAAACACTTTTATCGAAAACATTCTTCTCTACCAAATACTGAATCAAAATGTTTTAATTTCTTGCTTCGTTAAGGAAGCTTTGGTCTCAGAAAGATCGTATTTTCTGGCAAGTTCAAGCAATTCATCTTTTTTCAAACTATCCAACTGCTCCTGAGTAGGACTAGAAAGAAAAGTCTCCACTTTTGATGACATTGTGAATAAAAGCCTGTTGTTTTCACTAAAGATTTCAACAAAAAGTAAAATAGTACTTGGGATTTAAAAACATGGGGAATTTAAATTTAAAAAAAAACATTTTTCAGAAATATTTTAGCCAAAATTCATATCTCCCAAGGACAAGCCCCCAATTTTCTCTTGTTATGTGTAGGCTCGTACAAATGTAACAAAAGAAAAGAGTGAAGTCAACAAGCTTTGTAAATTTTAACAAAATAATTTATTTCCTAGAAAACAAGATAAAAATATGAAATAGGACTTACGGTTTGTGAAAATAATCCAAAAATTAATTCTAGAATTGAAAAATATAAGTTCTATCACTAAACAGTTCTAATTGAATCCAGGTTTGAATCTCGATGAAGTTCCAATATGGAAGGCGATGACGTCAGATGAAGTTGTTGTACTGATGGCAACAGTTCCTCGTTGAAACACAATTTATAAACGTTCTGTTTAGAATTCCAGAATAAATTTTCACTGAATGCCTTTTTCCCAGAATTTTTATAAAGAAGAAGTATTTCCCAGGGTGAATAAATTATTTTAAATATGAAAATCAACTCAGATGGCAAAAATAAGACAAAAACCTTGAGCCCAAAGGTACATTCTTACGACTGCCTAAATCTACTAGAGAGCGTCTGTTTAAAGCCGCATTTTAGATCACATGGTGGCTTACGTGGTGGGCTACGTGATTACTAATGTGAACATCACAGTAAAAAAAAAAATATGCTATTTGACACGTACGCTAGAATAGCCCTATCTAAGAATCAGATTCCCACACTGGAATAAATTGAAAAAGAAAGGCTGTTTACAATTCAGCTAACACGTGGGCCAAACATGACCTTGGTAATAGCCAATCATATTTGCTTAGTGTTTACAAAGTGTCTCAACCAAGGTGAGCTAAAAATAATGATAATGTAATACCTTTTACGTTCAAATCAGGTCAAAACAGAGAAATGATTTTTCGAAAATTGTCAAATCCTGTGAAAATTATCATTATAATAAAATGTAATGAAACAAAATTAAAATAAAAAAGAATTTAAAACTAACACACAAGCAATTTAATTACATATACGTAACAGGCAAAGCATGTTTAAAACTATGTGTCTTGAATTACAATTGTTCTTGGACATTTGGACACTGCACTATTTGACTGGCTAAAATGATACTGCCACAATGCACATGCCTCACTCAGTTTATTGGACTTTGGGATCGTCCGTGATAGGTTGATATGGAGATATATGATGAAGTGAGACTGTACTGTCCTTTGGAACACCTTTAATTTATTCATGCATTAGGTGTATGTGAGTACCAATTATTTGTTCTTTGGAGTTATTGTCCCTTTTGTCTTGTAGTGGAATACAGTGTATGACAGAATCGTATAAGCACATCATAGTCCCACTGTTTCTGATGCATCTTTGTGAAACTTGGTACTTATTATCGTTATTATATGAGGATGCAAAAGTCAACAAATCACTTTGCTCCTGTGATTTTATTTCAAGTTATTGCCCTTTACTCTTGTGATTTTATTTTAAGTTACTGCCCTTTTTCTCTTGGAACTGGATATATTGTATGACAAAGTTTTGTGAGTACAACTTATATCAGTTTTCAATTTATTGCCATTGACCAGTCTTTATGCTCAACACATTTTCTGAAGAGTTACTGGAGATGGCATGTTTTTACTTAAACTACAGCAGAATGCAGTATATGGCAGAATCTTTTGAACTCAACTGGTCTTGTAGTTATTAATGGATTATCAACTAGTCTTGTAGTTAGTGATGGATTATCAACTAGTCTTGTAGTTATTGATGGATTATTAACTAGTCTTGTAGTTATAAATGGATTATCAACTAGTTTTGTAGTTATTGATGGATTGCCAGACTTTGTACATTTTATGATTGTTATCTGAAGATGTGCCAACTGATCAGTCACTATACTCTGACCCTTTTTGTTAGAGTTGTTCTCCTTTTTTGATTTACATATATGTGCAATACCATCCCAGCAGATGCCTTTGTGCTGTGTGTAGTTTCATATCTAAATTCCCATGTATCTAGCTGAATCACATCAAGCTGATGTCATACTACAGGGATTGGATGGAACGTATTTCATTATCTAGTTTTCAAAGGTCATGGAAATCCAAGCCAGGCTTTTTATGAAATGGCTTTTTATATTTTGATTATCCTACAGGAGCCTTTGTTCACTAACACCCTTTCCTGACTCTTAGACAATCATTCATGATCTGTTAACTTCATAAACAACTTGTTAGAATTCACCGATCATGTGATTAATCTATTTGGTTACATTCCTAAGAAAATAACATCCTTCGAAGACCCCAACTTATTTTATAAATGGCGTCCGTATTGAAGTAACATGTTCTGTAGTACTAACAATTAAATCCAGGCATGAACAGTTTTGACAATATTACTTTCAGATGGTAATAAGCAAACTGTAGTACTAACAATTAAATCCAGGCATGAACAGTTTTGACAATATTACTTTCAGATGGTAATAAGCAAACTGTAGTACTAACAATTAAATCCAGGCATGAACAGTTTTGACAATATTACTTTCAGATGGTAATAAGCAAACTCAGCAGAAATTCATAAATTAACAATTTGTATCTGCAAACATTATATTGATACTTGCCTTTTTTGAGTGGTTCATTTTAAGTAGGAATGTTGGAGCAGGTAGCTGTTTTACACATTTATTTCCTTTGAATGATTCAACATTGAAGTGACAGTTGCAGATATTGCTGTTTTCCACATTTATTTCCTTTGATTGCTTCAACATTGAAGTGACCATTGCAGATATTGCAAATTTAATTATGTACCTTACAAAGTTATTTAAAATTGTGCTGTCTTTCTTTTCATTAATTTATTGTCCTATGCATGAAAACCCCTTATGTGTTGGAATTTAACTCATTCTTTTGACTGCAGTTTGTTTTACAGTTACTTATGGATCTCAGCGACACTTGGTACATAGCATAGTCTTACAGTTACTAATGGATTTCATTGATTCTTGGTACATATCTTAGTCTTACAGTTACTAATGGATTTCAGTGTTGCTTGGTACATATCGTAGTCTTACAGTTACTAATGGATTTCAGTGCTACTTGGTACATATCGTAGTCTTTCAATTACTAATGGATTTCAGTGATACTTGGTACATATCGTAGTCTTACAGTTACTAATGGATTTCAGTGATACTTGGTATATAATGTAGTCTTACAGTTACTAATGGATTTCAGTGATACTTGGTACATATCGTAGTCTTACACTTACTTAAGGATTTCAGTGTGATACTTGGTACATATCGCAGTCTTACAGTTACTAATGGATTTCAGTGATACTTGGTATATAATGTAGTCTTACAGTTACTAATGGATTTCAGTGATACTTGGTACATATCGTAGTCTTACACTTACTTAAGGATTTCAGTGTGATACTTGGTACATATCGCAGTCTTACAGTTACTAATGGATTTCAGTGATACTTGGTATATAATGTAGTCTTACAGTTACTAATGGATTTCAGTGATACTTGGTACATATCGTAGTCTTACACTTACTTAAGGATTTCAGTGTGATACTTGGTACATATCGTAGTCTTACAGTTACTAATGGATTTCAGTGATACTTGGTATATAATGTAGTCTTACAGTTACTAATGGATTTCAGTGATACGTGGTACATATCGTAGTCTTACAGTTACTTATGGATTTCAGTGAGATACTTGGTACATATCGCAGTCTTACAGTTACTAATGGATTTCAGTGATACTTGGTACATATCGTAGTCTTACAGTTACTTATGGATTTCAGTGATACTTGGTACATATTGCAGTCTTACAGTTACTAAATTGGATTTCAGTGATACTTCATACATATCACAGTCGTGCAGTTACTAATGGATTTCAGTGACTCTTGGTACATATCTTAGTCTTACAGTTACTAATGGATTTCAGTGATGCTTGGTACGTATCATAGGGGTCATGTGATGATAAGCACATTGACTAATCAAATTGCTTCATGATTTTTATAAGAGTTATTGTTCCTTTTGACTTTCATGATTTTTATTAGTCATTGTTCTTTTTGAATTTCATGATTTTTATAAGAGTCATTGTTCCTTTTGACTTTCATGATTTGTATAAGAGTTATTGTTCCTTTTGACTTTCATGATTTGTATACGAGTCATTGTTCTTTTGACTTTCATGATTTTGTAAGAGTCATTGTTCTTTTGACTTTCGTGATTTTTATAAAAGAGTCATTGTTCCTTTTGACTTTCATGATTTGTATCTGAGTCATTGTTCTTCTGACTTACATGATTTTTGTAAGAGTCATTGTTCTTTTGACTTTTATGATTTTTATAAGAATTATTGTTCCTTTTGACTTGTGTAATTTTTATAAGAGTCAGTCTTTTTTACTTTCATGATTTTTATAAGAGTCATTGTTCTTTTTGACTTTCATGATTCATATAAGAGTTATTGTTCCTTTTGACTTTCATGATTTGTATATGAGTCATTGTTCTTTTGACTTTCATGATGTTTGTAAGAGTCATTGTTCTTTTGACTTTCATGATTTTTATGAGTTATTGTTCCTTTTGACTTTCATGATTTTTATACGAGTCATTGTTTTTTTTTACTTTCATGATTTTTATAAGAGTCATTGTTCTTTTTGACAAATCTGGAGGCAACTATTCTTGTTTTCAACTGAGACTGTACTGTCTAGACTCATCTCCATCATGGGGTCAGGTGTGTGTGTGAAGAAATGATGTGTGTGTGTCTCTTTATGTGAGCACAGATTGAACCTTTCTTAAAAAGGTGGTACTTGAAAATCATGCCAATTCTATTTCATAGTCTGTTTCAACAGGAACTAAAGATGGTATCCCACTAAAGCTAGATATTGACCTTGACCTGATTAAATCAAATGAAGGACAGATCCTAAAAGGGATTGGAACAGTAAGTATTCTCATTCTTCAGGCAATTATTCTTTTATACTTCGGCTTTGTCTTATTTATGTAAGTATTTTTATTAGATTCAGTATTTTTTATCATGCATTTAACAGTTAACTAAATTTTGGCTCAGATAAGTTATAAATCCATATTCCCAATTATAATTTTATTGGAAAAAGTATTCACAAATCAGAAATCAACATAGAAATGGTAAGATTCTGCATTTACTTCCCTTCTTCGTTCACTCTTATGGCTTTTCCATGGGAATGGATTAGAAGTTTAAACTACATGTATATTGCACACATTTACAAAATCACATCAAAATTTATATGTAGTTCTAAGTTTCTGTCTTAAAAAGAGTGAGAGGAATAATTATGTAACATTAAACATGTATGTAATAACTCAATGCATGCATTAGTTCAAATATCCACTAATTCACCATGCCTGCACTAGATTACATGCATGCACTAATTCACAAGCATGCATTATATTTCATGCATACATTAATTTGCAGATGCACTAATTCAACATGCCTACACTAGATCACATGCATGCACTAATTCACATGCATGCACTATTTCACATGCCTGCATTAATTGACATACATGCATTAATTCACATTAACTAATTAACATGCATACACTCATTTACATTCCTGTATTATTTCATATGTACACAGAGAATGTAAGACCATCATCTGGTCTCCACATTTATAGTCATGCACTGTGTTTTACCTTTAAGGCACAGTCAAGGTTTGGGTCATCACTGGCAGTGTTGGATGTGAACTTGGATGGAACTCAGGATCTGGTTGTGGGTGCATCATCATTTGCCTTGGAATCTCCTCTCAACTACAATGTATGTTGATCTGTTCATTCTGTCACTTTTTAGTGAATTATTCCTGTGTTTGAAAGGATTCTTGGTTAGTATATGAGAAGATTTTTAAAAGAATGAACTGTCTTCCAAACCCCCATTGTTTTATTGGTAACATGCATCTAATTCATTGCTTTGTCAGCTTAGGTACAATCAGGTGTAGTAACATTCTTTTGATATGAAGAGATGTAATAACATTCGTTAGGTATATTGAGATGTAGCATTCCTTAGGTATGGTGAGATATCATAACATTCTTTAGGTATATTGAGATATAGTAACATTCTTTAGGTATGATGACATGTACTAACATTCGTTGGATATGGTGAGATATAGTAACATTCTTTAGGTATGATATTCATAACATTCTTTAGGTATGATGAGATGTAATAACATTCTTTAGGTATGATGAGATGTAATAACATTCTTTAGGTAGATTGAGATGTAGTAACATTCTTTAGTTATAATGTCATGTAGTAACATTCTTCAGGTATGATAACATGTAGTAATATTCTTTAGGTATGATGAGATATAGTAACATTCTGTAAGTATGATGAGATGTAGTAACATCCTTTCAGTATGGTGGGGCATAACATTCTTTAGGTATGATGACATGTAGTAACATTCTTTAGGTATGACATGTAATAACATTCTTTAGGTATAATGAGATGCAGTAACATTCTTTAGGTATGATGAGATGTAGTAACATTCTTTACATATGATGAAATGTAATAACATTCTTTAGGTATGATGAGATGTAGTAACATTCTTTAGGTATTCTAAGATGTAATAACATTTTTAGGTACTATGGCATGTACTAACATTCTTTAGGTATGATGACATGTAACATTATTTAGGTATGATGATATGTAATAACATTCTTTAGGTATGATGAGATGTAGTAATATTCTTTACATATAATGAGATCTAATAACATTCTTTAGGTATGCTAAGATGTAATAACATTCTGTAGGTATGATGATATGTAATAACATTCTTTAGGTATGATGACATGTGCTAACATTCTTTAGGTATGATGACATGTAATAACATTCTTTAGGTATGCTAAGACGTAATAACATTCTTTAGGTACTGTGACATGTGGTAACATGCTTTAGGTATGATGACATGTAGTAACATTCTTTTTTATGTGGAGAAACACTAGAGAAATGCATCTAACTTAGAAAAGACCTCACACAGTGTCCAACATTTTAAACGTGAATATATACATTTTTTCATCAGTTATTTCAGAATATGTCACTGGTGAACTTTGTTGCAACATTGATCTTTGAAAAGGTTATAATCAATCAGTGAATTGCTTATGAACTTACTTCTACTAACACATTAACTATGAAAACCTGGTACTGTTTTTATAGACCTTTTATAAGGTGGAGAGTACCTTTTTATGATATGGTCTTCAGTCCATAATTCTGTACACCTGTGTTTGTTCCCAATAATGTTTACACACAGGAAAGAGGTCTTCTCATTCTACCATTAACTCTTTAGGCTGCTTGCATTTGGATTAAGTAAGAAACCTATAAATTTTGGTTTCAAAAAGTCAAAGATCAAGGTCACATGGACTGAAAGATGGAAACAGTTTCCTCACAATAACTTGTCTTGTACACCAGCTACCTTCACCTAACATTGTAAATGGCTTGTATTATAGATAAATAAGAAGTCTATTTAAATTTGAGTTCAAAAGTCAAGGTCACAGAGGCTGAAAGAAGGAAACAATTCTACAAAACATTTCAAGTTTATACCATATGCCTTAATGGTTTTCATTTGAGCCAAGAAATGTACCTGTTCATTTCTGATTAAAGATCATAGGAAATCCAAAAAGGAAAACAGTTAATCCAAAAATAATTCCAGTCCTATGCTAAAATTCTTGACCAAGCGTTTTAGAGACAAAAATGAAATCTATCGGTTACAGCCATACAATATAGCATAAATACTAACCTTGTAATACTGATGACTTGGATTAAACAATTTCTTATTATACTGATGATTTGGTTCAAACAATCTGTTGTGCAGGGCATGGTACAGATTTTCTTTGGAAATCCCAAGACAGGGAAACTGGATGAAGCCAATATCACTGTCATGTGTAGAAAGGTAAGGTTTATTAATTTTCATAGGTTCCAGTGTCATTTGTGTAGATTCATAATGACATAATAAATCAGGGTCAGCAGTATTTGTTCAATATAGATATGTAGACATATAGCAGGGTTTTTCATCAAATCAAGCATTTATTTTTAAAGTAAAATTTCTCTCAATTTTATGAAATATTTGTTTTGCCTCCTTTCATAAAAAAGAAATTATAAATTTGTTTTTCATTATATTATTTTCCTGTCAAACAGAGTATATATTGCAACCTTGGTTGGTCACTGACCACAGGGGACATGAATAATGATGGACACCCAGATCTGCTGCTTGGAACCCCATTTGCCCCTGCCTTAGGCCAACAGCGAGGGTTTGTGGCAGCCCTCATGTCAGAAAAGGGAAATACAGGTATGTTCAGTGATATATGCATTCTACTGATTTGTTTCTTCTTTATATATGTTACTCAATCATAATACCTTAGGAGAACTACTACTACCTCACAAATCTAGCTCTCCCAGAGAACACTTTTAGGTAAAGAAAGCTAAATTATCTGCCCACCGAGGTGGTGGTTGATGAGAGTGATCTCCCCTTGGTACAGGGATTGGTGGCAAATAACCTTGAATATTTTAGTTACTACTTGCACTTGTCTAAGAAGCACATTCTCGCCATGAGAGACCTTGCAAAAGCCAAAATCAACTTTTAGGAAGATATACCATTACAAGTTGGGCAGTCAACACTCTATCCATAGATTGGAAAAGCCTGGATGCATATGCTTACCCTCCAACACCTCTGATTACAAAGGTGATACAGAAGGCAAGAGAATCAGAGTGTTGCCTCATCCTCATTGCACCACTAGGATGGGTGAAATTATGCATCAATGACCTCACAACAGAAACTCCCTGGAAAATCGAGATTTTCCCTCATCTGCTCAATCAACCATGACAGCAGTTGTTTCATCTCAATCCAGAGCTACTGAACCTGCAATTCTGGATCATATTAAACAGGCCCTCAAAAATAAACATTTCTTATAACCAGTCATGGAGAGAATTGCTCAAGCAAGGAGGCCCTCCATTCGGAAAGCATATGAAGGTAAATGGCAGATTTTCACACTGTGGTTTACCCAAGAAAACATCATACCTCTACATACATATATACTTAACATAACTAATTTCCTTCTCTGGCTCTTGAAAAAGAAAAGTTGGCACCAAGTACAATAAAAGGTTACCACTTCACGATCACTGAAACCTTTTGTCATAATGGAAGAGAGGATATTGGACAAACAAAGACTTCTCTCACCTTCTCTACAACTTTGATTATATGTGACCAAAAACATTCACTCTGTGCCCAAAGTGGAACCTGTCATGGATACTAACCAGGTTGAACAAGACACCGTTTGAACCACTCTCAAGGCCATCCTTGACTCACCTTTCATACAAGACCTGCTTCCTCACTGCATTTGTGATGTCCAGCAGAATCAGAGAAATACATGAGCTCTGAGTTGACATGAATTACCTGCAGTTCCGACAAGACAGGTCAGTTTCACTCATGGTGGTACTCTCTTTCATCACCAAGAACAGGCTCCAATCCATGGATAACCAGACTTTTTAATGAAATCACTGCCTATTCTGGACACTACTGCTCAAGGCCACCTACAAGACTCAGTACAAGCTTTGATGTGGTATCTTAAAAGGACATAACTGCTGTGTTCTTTGGAGGTCATGCCTATTTTTACCTCTCAGAAAGAAGAGGAAGATATATCAGCACAGCCCCTTTTGACATGAATAATATGGGTTATTCATGCTGCATGGCAAAAAATAATCACAGTTCAAATGAATTTATTATGCATTTTAGCTCATGAGGTCAGAGCAGTTGCCACAAGCATATCATTTGACTGGAATTGTTCTTTAACTCACAATATCCATGCCATGGGATGGAGATTGGAAACCACATTCTCCAGCTTTTATCTAAGAGATCTTTCATCCCAAAGGGCTCAACTCTGTCTGGTGGGGCTATATCCATAGCATAACAGGTACCTTTCCAGATCCTTGACAGCTTCATAAGACACAGCTTTGCAACTTCTGCAGGATTTGAAGGGGGAAGGGTTCCCCTTTTGAAGATGTTCCCTGCCAGATGAAATCTTCTCCAGTCAGGTTGTCTAGAAGCTGTCTCACTTAAACATAAGGCACCAGAGATGGCATCTCCAGGATAAGGGGATGTATCTCCCTCCACATCTTACCTATTCTCCTAAGGTATTATGATGGGTACCTTAAAGAAAAACAAATTTTTTTGTAGTAAAATATGTTTCTTCAAGAATACTTGCCCAATCATAATACACATACACCCTCCCAGCCTCCTTGCAGTTACATCCATAATAACCAAGATAGTCATAGGAACTGCCATCAATCTCTTTACCAAGGGGAGATCACTCTGTCCCACCACCTCCTTGGTGGGCAGATAACTTCAGCTTTTTTAAGTCTTCTCTATCAGTTGCACTTCTGACATCTTGGTGATGTAGCCTGCTCATCTCAACTGTAATTTCATCAATAGGGTGTTGATATTTGATATGTTAGAACCTCAGTGTCTTGGATCCTATCCTGCCATATTATCCACACCATTTTCCTCAGGCTGTCCATGTGAAAATGGTTTATCTTCTTGGCATGGCATCTGTACACCATCCATGCTTCACAAGCATACAGCAGGGTGAGCAACACATTGGCTTTGTAGATCTTAAGTTTGTTTTGTAGACTGATTCCTCTGTTCTCAAACACATTTGCATGTAATTCACTAAAGGCCACACTTTTTTAACCCATTCTGGCTTTGATTCCATTTCATCATCGATGTGGAGTGCACATGATAGTGTGCTGCCAAGACAGATCATGAACAGTCAGCAAGTAGCAGATCATGAACAATCAGCAAGTAGCAGTTCTTGAACACTCACTACCTGTAACCATGTGAGATCTTTCCAAGATTCAGTGTTGAAGTGTTTCAAGGACAGCTTGAGGGAATCTTTGAAGCGTTTCTTCTGACCACTCTCAGATCACTTTCCCTCCTTCAGCTTGCTATAGATCTTCTTGGTTAGAAACACTTCTGACATCCTGGTGATATGGCCTGCTCATCTCAACTGCGATTTTATCAGTAGGGTGTGGATGCCTTTACAGGTGGATGATGGATGTGTCCTGGTACTCCTGGGGTATAGTTCTTTGATTCCACATTAACTGGAAAAGTTCAGTCACTCTCTGTGCCATGTGTGAGCCTCCAGCTTTGTAGCCTTCTGCTGGTATAGCATCTGCTTTTGCCATTTGACAGCAGGTCAATTGCTTTCACATTGTAAGCCAGCACTGGAGGATCAGTAAGTGATGTTGATTCCCACTTGGGGCAGTCAGTTGGTTGTATCTTCACTGATAGATAACTGTTGATTGAGGATGCTGTTGAAGTGTTCTGCCAATCTTTGAAGTATCTTTTCTTTGTCAGTGAACAATATGGTGTTGTCAGCACTCAGTATTGGAGATGTTCCAAATTGCTGTGGCCTGTAGATTGTCTTCCCCTAGCAACAGTGTGGCTTCTATAGCAACCAGGTGGAAAACCTATTTTCAGCTTCTTCTGTTGAACAACTGAACCAGTTTTAAACAAATATAGTAGGAATGTTTCATAGGACTTACTCTGTTAGAATTGACTTTGGGATGGCTCCTTGGACAAATATGTGGCTTTCATAGCAACCATATTTAAAAACTAATTTTAATTTCTACTCAACAATGACTGATTCATATTTGTTCTAACTTGCTAGGAATGTTTCTTACCGTCAGTTCTATGAGACAAGGTGGCTCCCTTTCAACAGTAACTTACAGTAACCATGTGGAAAACCTATTTTCAGCTTCTTCCCTGGAATGGCTGAGTCAGTTTTGATTAAACTTGGAACAATTCATTTGCCATGCCCTATCAAATTTGTTTCCAGAGTAGTGTAGCTTCCATAGCAGCTAGGTGAAAAACTATTTTTAACATCTTCAGAATGTCTGAGCCAATTATAATCCAACATAGTTGGAATTTCTCATAGGACATGTTCTAACAGAATAATGTTCTACATGGTTCCCCTAGAAATGATGTGGTTAATGGCAGCCAAATGAAAAGCCTATTTTTTTTTATTTCACCTACAGAAGGGCTGGGCCAATTTTTATCACATTTGGTAGGAATAGTCTTAAGACATGGCCTACCAGAATTTGTCTGGGTTGGAACCCCAACCAATGGGGCTTTCTGTAGAAACTAGGTTTTAAAAAAAACCTGTTTCTGACCTCTTTGGAATGACTCAAATAGTTTTGATTAAAAATGGTATCCTTATGTTATGCTGTGTTAAAATTGTTTTTAGGGTGACTCCACTGGCAATATTTGTGGCTTGAGAGCAACCAAGTATATATATAAAAGCTTCATATAACAATACAACTGCCATACCTTATCAGACCAGTTCTGATATATCCTACCATGCATATATAATATTCATGTGAAAGGTGCTAATACAACAACTAGCTTAGACAAAATTATACAAAGTAAAAACAGTTAGACAACATGTCAAATACCACCAATTTCAAGCAAATATGTAGAAATTAACTTGATATGGGTGTCTTTCATACCAACTTACCTGCCTTGTTACTACTGCAGTTGCTTTTAAGACCAGTGTATTCCAGGTAAGTGATATGAGGCCCACTTGGGTCTCATATATTTCACTAGGATGAGTAAATAACAAGTTAGGTTTCAGATCCTGGGTAAAGCTTATTGGCAGGAGATTGAGGTTAAAAGTAATAACAGTTACACGTGCAGAAGAGTGGATATATGTGATTGCTTCCATCTTTTTTTCAAATGCATTCATTATCTCTGTTAATTATTGATGCAACTAACCTGTAATTAAAGAAAATAATGAGCTAAACTTATTTAACCTTGGTCTTATTAATAAGAAGTTTTAATTTTGTTTTTATTGCATAAATTGTAAGTGCTACAAGCTATTCCATTGTGTTCTTAGCCCACTCAGATGTTGAGCTGAGGTGGACTTTGAGATATATTTTGTTTCCCAACCCCACCATTTCTAGAAAATATACCATCTTTTGCAGGGACAAGAATCTGAGGTAATAATGAAAAAATACATTTTTATAAGAGAAGATATACACACAGAATATGTTGACTAGATGCTTCCTGTTTGACATGTTTATCTACCTGTCCATTGTTATTCCTGAACCTGACTGGTTTCATCCAGTTGGAATATGTTATTGGTGGCTGTTTGACCTCTTTATCTGACTCTGGCTGTCCATTTTATTCCTGAACCTCCTTTCAATGTTTACATACACAACAAACTTGATATTGAAGGATATAGGTTGAGCTGGATTATTTTTCTCTCTTTTTTTTTTTTTTACAGGCAAAAAGGAGATAGAGGTGGAAACTTTGGGACAAGTCACTGGAGACCAAGTAATTGCATATAATAGTTATATTATAATTGATTATAAGTAATTACATTTTTTTAGAATGAAAGTATATCAGAAATATGTATCTTCATATTTGAAAAGGCAAAAATAAATCCCCAAGCAAATTGTTGCTACCATTAGTGAAATCATTTTTTTACATAGAATCCTAAGAAAATGCAAGAATGAACACTTCAGTCACATTAACATCAATAAACTTCTTTTTGACATTGAAACATTTCATAGATCAGAGGTCATCCTGGGTTAAGAAATATCTGTTAAGAATGCATTTGGCAATTATTGGTTGAAATACAGAGTAAATTTAGGCATGATGTGTACAAGTTTATACTTAGAGTAAATTTAGGCATGATGTATACAAGTTTATACTCTGTAAATTTAGGCATGATGTATACAAGTTTATACTCAGAGTAAATATAGGCATGGTGTGTACAAGTTTATACTCAGAGTGAATTTAGGCATGATGTGTACCAGTTTATACTCAGAGTAAACTGAGATCAAATTCTTGCATACTTTTCATGCATTTATTTTTTTTCCTAACAAATTAGAATGAACATGACATTAAGTTTATTGTATTTGTTACTGCAAATGACCTGTAACCTATAGCAAAGGGACATCACTTGTACCTACACCTGGAGAAAGTGAAGATTTAACTACTATAAAAGAAAAAATGGTCTGAAAATCTATACCCCATCAAACCAATAAAAAAGAGCTTGATAAATGAAATTTACCATTTGGTTAATGACTATGATGAAAAATATGAAAAATTTTTTCACTGAATAATTCCAACATTAAATGAAGGTACAGAAATATTTACATTATTACATGCAATGTAGCAAGTTAATCAGACCATTTTGTATCATTTCTTTTCAGGATTATGGTTGGTTTGGTTATGACATGAAAGTTCACACTAAATTTGGACATCCAAATCTATTTATGAGCCAGACAGATTTCCGCATCTGTAAGAAGTAAGTGGGTAGTTCCTGAACTTACATTGGTTTTAATTCAGTTATAAGTACAAACATAATTAACTTTTTATTTTTAATTCAGTCCTTACTATTAGCTCTGTTAACTTTAGTTTTTAATTCAGTCCTAACTATTAGCATAATTAATTTATTTTTTAATTCCATCCTAACTATTAGCATAATTAACTTTAGTTTTTAATTCAGTCCTAACTATTAGCATAATTAAATTTATTTTTTAAATCAGTCCTAACTATTAGCATAATTAATTTATTTTTTAATTCAGTTCTAACTATTAGTATAATTAACTTTAGTTTTAATTCAGTCCTAACTATTAGCATAATTAATTTATTTTTTAATTGAATCCTAACTATTAGCATAATTAACTTTAGTTTTTAATTCAGTCCTAACTATTAGTATAATTAACTTTAGTTTTTAATTCAGTCCTAACTATTAGCATAATTAATTTATTTTTTAATTCAGTCCTAACTATTGGCATAATTAACTTCAGTT
>JAECUM010001406.1:0-36007 GCA_016617855.1 Megalonaias nervosa
CTTCCATATAGGAGGGTGCTCAGAACGCAGGCTTGGTAGACTTGAGTCTTGGTGTGCACTGTCAGCACGCTGTTTTCCCACACCCTCTTTGTTAGTCGGGCCATGATGGTGTTTGCCTTTCCAAGCCTTCTCTCCAGCTCCACATCATGCGAAAGAGTGTTGCTGATGGTTGACCCCAGGTAAATAAAGTTGTTGACTACTTCCAGGGTGGCGCCGTCGATTTTGATGGAGGGGGCAGTGGTGACATCTTGAGCACTGACGTTTGTCTTTTTTAAGCTGATGGTGAGCCTGAACTGTTTGCAGGCATCAGCGAAACGGTCTCCCAGTCTCTGGAGGGCATCCTCAGTGTGGGTCACAAGAGCCGTGTCGTCCGCAAAGAGCATCTCCCTGATGAGTACTGACCTCACTTTGGTCTTCGAGCACTGTTGTTCCAGGTTGAACAGCCTCCCGCCGGACCTGGTGTTCAGATATATGCCATCAGTGGACGTGTTGAAGGCGTGGGACAGGAGCAGGGAGAAGAAGATGCCGAAAAGGGTTGGTGCCAACACGCAGCCCTGCTTCATGCCGCTGTTTATGGGGAAGGAGTCTGAGGTGGATCCATCATACAGGACTGTACCCTTCATATCAGTATGGAAGGAGATTATCATGCTGCGGAGTTTTGGGGGGGCAGCCAATCTTCCCAAGAAGTTCAAATAGGCCCTTCCTGCTGACCAGATCGAAGGCCTTGGTGAGGTCGATGAACATCATGTAGAGTGGTTGACCTTGCTCTCTGCTTTTCTCTTGGAGTTGTCAGAGGGAGAAGATCATGTCTGTTGTCGACCTTCCTGCTCTGAAGCCGCACTGGGATTCCGGGTACATGCGGTCCGCCAACAGCTGTAGCCTGTTGAGAAGGATGCGGGAAAACACTTTGCCAATGATGCTGAGAAGCGAGATTCCTCTGTCCGTGTTGTTTCCTTGCTCAAGGGCGAGGCTGGAGTGGCCTCTACAGGGTGCAAGCCTGGGCGTGTAGTATGGAGATCCTGGGCTGCCCAGACGTCAGGATCCCCCTCTTGTCATTGTTGGTGGGGTCCAAAGGAATGCTGAGCATGACATTTGGCACCAGTCTGGATGCAGGAGCTGCTGGAAGGAAGTCGTAGTTGACACCCAGCTGCCTTAGGGGCTCCACCCTGGATTTTCTGTCTGGGTTTACTCCCGTAGCCTTTCCTTCTCCCGAAGATATCCACAAGGCAGCAGAGCCATCATCCAATGGCACTTCGTTGGTTTCGAATTGGAGTTTCCATCTCCTAGACGAACTGCCTGACAAGGCTAACGAGCTCCATCTGCCCGGGTTTGGAGTCAGAGTTTTCCTTCTCTTAGACTGGCTGCCTGCCAAGGCTAACGAGCCCAGTCTGCCCACCCAGTTATACCGCCGGGCACTCGGTCGCGCCACACAGCAGGCTATGTGAAAACAGGGGGCCCCACATGAAGGTGCTGCTGTGGACACACTACACAGATACATAGTTCACTCATACACAGATACCTAATACACAGATGTTCACTAATTACATTCTCTCTCATTTTCAGTTTTGAGGGGTTTCACTGTATATGGCCAAGAATGATCAGACAAAGTCTAAATATTTCATTGCCTTCTCCAAACTGTTTAACGGTATCCAATAAAAATTTTGCATTTTCAAATTAGTCTTGAATTTCTCCTGAAGTAAGTATTAATGCATTCAAATTTTAACATAGTCACATGACCATTGTTTCAAAAAGTGTCATTACTGAATCATTTATCACCATTTTTGAGCACATATAAGGCTATACATGGCAGCCAGCATAATTTATGAAAGATCCACTGACCCATGCAAAGCTCCTGGCAAGCTTTCTCACATATAGTGGAAACTTCTATATGGCTAAGTGCTGTGCGTAAGCCAGCAACCATTTAAACTATACTCTTCTATTTACTGACTGATCAAAGATTATTTAAGTATCTGATAATGGTAACATATGTGACAAAATATAATATTAGCTTGGTGAATTAGACAAAATATACAGGTATGGGTTACAGTCGTTAAGAAAGTATAACTGACTGTGCTACATGAGTAACATACAGCACATCTACTGGATTATTAAGAGAAGGGATGGGTTTTAAATTTCAACCATATTAAAGAAAAAGTAAGATGAAAATCTAAATTATTTTGTACTGGTAAATAAATAATTCATGCATGCAACAAAAAACTATTTTAAATCTAAACCTTACACCTTCAATGTAAACTTTGAATAAACAAGGGGTGGCCATTACCCTCAAGTGCAATATGAAAAAAAAGAAAAGATTTACCATGGTAACATCCAATGAACTGCAACTTCCAATGTGTATATGAGAATGTTCCATATTATTCAATTACCTTCCAATGAAATTTTATGGGTTTTCAACCAACTCTGCCTGTTCGATCTGTTTGTTACCTTACTTATTCAATCTATTCTTGTTATCTTGTTACCTTATTTATTCAATGTACTCTTACAACATTATTTATTCAATCTACTCTTTATACATTATTAAACCTACTCATTATCCTACTTATTCAATCTACTCTTATTATCTTATGTATTCAATCTTCTCTTATGACCGAACTTAATCAATTTACTCTTACTCTGCGTCTCACTCATTACAGAACTCAACCGAGATCTTAATGATATAAACATATGTTCCAAGTTTGATCAGAAGGACAACAATCAATACACAATAGATGCAGGCCAGGTGAGCTTAAATCCTCCTAGAAATGAAGATTGTGTTCGAAAAATAAAACAAATAGCTATCTATTCATAATGCAATAACACTGCTTATGAAAATTATGTTTTTATCAAGTGAACTAGTTCTATGCTACTTAGCATGACTTTTATTTTCATCATACTCAAAATCAACTTAACTGTGTAAATCTGTCCTCTGCCCAAAAACAGACATTTTAATGAACACTTTATATATAAACTATGCATCAACTTCAACTGCAAACATGAAACAGCAAATATTATCAAATCAAAGATTTTGCTGGAAAGGCTTTCACAGATGCACAAGCTTGAACTGCTACTGTATTTAAATTTACATATTTTAAGAATCTTCTTATAGTAGGCATGGGCAACATCCTCCAGGGGCCAGCCGGATAAGTGACATTTAAACCTACACACTATAATGTAAGTTAACGGATAAAACCAGGTCATGGGCCACATTCAACCTGTAGGCCATATTTTGCCCACTCTTGTCTTAGAGTCTACTGCCCTTCCCACACTCAAAATGTATACAAGTTATCTTAGCATGTACAACTGTGAATCAATTATGAATGAAAGTATTAATCTTTTATGTCATCTTTATACCTTTTTGTACATCTTTTTTCTTCCCCTTTCTAATAGTATATTAAAAAATAGCCGATTTCATTACCATATTTAAATTTGTTTAATTCTCATGTTGGTGAAAAATGGTATCACTTTGAGCAGTTTTCTGTTACAAATATTATGACTGTCTTTGCAATCATCAGAATGTTTCAAGTTTAAAAGTACAGCAGAAGGACTCAAACAGTTGATCAAAAAAACAAATCTGATTTCAAATGAAGTATGTGATCTTAATACATACCTAAATCCTGAATGTAATTAACAATTACATAGCTAACCTCTATTAATAATCCCCAGAAATCATTATAAATTTGTAAATATCAATTATTATGCAGAACAAATTCATTCTAGAGTCATACTGACAACAAAATGTCAATCCCTGAAACAGGGATTACAAGACAAAATAAAAATAAATATGTTATGATATCAATCTAAAGATTAAATTTGATGATTCTAACATGAACAGAACTTGAGAAATAAATCTGAAACACAAATTTAACCAAGTAAGTGATGCATGAAATATGGTAACAGACACCTACTTGTATGATGAGTGTGTATTGTTCAAGATACATCCCCTTATCAACTTTCATAAAACCATGTATAAAACAGTAGGAATAAATGTTGCAAAAAATCTATTATGAGCTATTCAAAAAGAATTTAATTAATCAAGTAAAACATGAAATGTGGGTCAATGACCTACTGTTGCAAGGGTTTAGTTCTAATAGAGATGTATATAATCATATAATTTGACAATTCACTTATGAACAGAGCTTGAACAATAAACACAAAATTTAATTTAAGTGAAGCATGAAATATGCATCAGTGACATGCTTCTGTGATGAGGATGCAGTTCTCAATAAGATGTTTCCCCTTACAAAGTTTCATGATTAAGAATACAACAATATGTATACCACGTGCATAAAAACTGTACTAAATATATACACATAACAATGAGAGCACAAATAAGGTACATGTACAAACTAGGCCCCTTAGTCCCCCTCACCAAGGGGTGGGTAAAAAGAAAGAAAACTGCCTAATCCACAACTTAAAGTACCCACCAAATGACAGTTTTCACTAAGCCACAAAACTGATGCCCATGAAATAAATTAATTAACAGTACATATTTCCAGGTCATCTTATTTTTGTCAAACATTTTGTAGGAAATTAAATATTTCAGACATAGCGTTTTCTTTTAACACTGGAATTGTGTATTTTTTAAGCAGAATTTTAAAACTCCCAGGCTATCCATTTGGTTTGAACACATTCCAAATGGCTCAAATTATACAAAAACACAAGTTCAATTTCTTCATAATATGGAGTTCTGCAGTATATATGAACATACCAGTAACAAAACAGCACAATTTAGTACGCAAAAAAAACTGGTCTAAACTCTCTATTACTCAAATGTGCATGCTGCAGCTCAAAGATGTTATCATGGTATCATTACTAAACTACACTAAAGCATAAGAAAGAGAATAAATTTCCACATGAAATGGCATCCTACCTTTCAAACTGATGCATATGAAGTCTAAACAACAAAATATATCATTTAGTATACTAGTAAGCAAAATTCACACTTCTGCCTTAGCTGTATGCATTAATAAAGTGATAAGAAAGTCACAAAAAAGTTTAATATATCTGCTTATAAGATTAAAGAAAATGAATGAAAAGTTCAAAAATACCTAGAGCAATAAGAATGATGCATCTGAAAATGTGATGCAATCAATTTGTTAATTAAGGTGTAATGTGATTAAGTTCAATAACATCGGCTATTGCTACCTTATATGTAGCTAAATAAACTGAGCATCTGAAGAAGCGACAAAATTAAATACAGAAAACTTGCTTGACCTTAATGTTGAGCAGTATTAAAGTGGCGGTTAGTACTGTTGTTAATTGTCATTTGGGGTTTAAAACCATTTTTCTGCACATGATATATGGCTGCCAGTATAACTGCATTTTGATAATTATTAGAACCATCTTACTGGGACTGAAGTATGTGATTAGTCTTCAAAGGCAACTAGGTTACAGAAAAAAATCAAATTTGTTTTGTCCAAATATCTGTAAAGGTTTGTGTGTAAGAAATGCTAAGGGCTGTTCCCTTTAAACATACATGGTACCCAGGGAAGGCAGTTTTTAAAAATATATGCCAGGCTACTTTGATTTCACAGAGTTTATATTAAAATGATAAGACAATTCTAAATTGCATCTATGGGTGAGTACCCCACTTTAAAAGTGCCTTCCCTGGGTCCCATGCACGTTTTAATGGAACAGCCCTAATAATATGTTAGTTTTAATATCAAAACTTACTTGACTTCTTTAAGGATATTTTTAACATGGTGTCTTTTGACATGTAACACCAAATTGAAGTTAAACCTTAAGCTTCTGCACCCCCACATTTAGACACCGAAACTGACCAATTATTCTGCATGGACAAAAATATCACCCTACTGCCACAAAAAACTATAAAAATTATATTAGCTATGGAGAACACCATTTCATAATTAGAAAGTTAACATGTGATCTAAGAATGTCATATATATCAAAGTGACTTGTCCCTTTACCTGAATGATCACAGAAGTGTGGAAAATATCAATTCATAAACAATGGATTAGGAATCATAATGAGGAAAGTTATGATAAATTTGTAGCCAATGAAAATGAAAAACATTATGTGCACTATATTTCTTAATAATTCCATGATCAAGGCATAGCTTTTATATTCTGATAAATATGCAGTGTTGTTTTGTCAAGTAGGCCAGGGCTTTGCTGGACAGACTAATTAAAGGTCGAAGCAAGAAGCAATGAAGCAAGTTTTTTCATTGTTATGTATCAGAAATTACAGTAAATACTGAATTTCATAATAAGGACATGTTAATATGAATCCAGGGTCTGTTCTAGGATGCATGACTGAATTTCATGTAATGACATGTCAAGACGAATCCAGGGTCTGTGCTAAAACGCAGAATTGTGGTTTTCACACTAATTTCTCAAAAACTGCACTACAAAATCAACATGCACAAAAATCATGCATCATATTTTCAAGCTCTTTATTTATTTCTTCATTCAATCCCTTCAATAGCGAGGAAATTCTGCCCTTTTTGAAAATGGGGTAGGAATATCCCCTAAATTTTCAATTCTAGAATAGACCCTGAAGAATCATAAATAAGAAATCAATTTAATTCACAATAATCATCAAATGGAAAATTTAAACTTTTTTGTTTTGTATATCTCTAATCCTTACTTACTGGGTTAATCATGTATACAAGGCTGTGTGTGGGCCTGGCAATGCTGCTTGACCAGTGGCTATGTGGTGGGCCTGGCAATGCTACTTGTTTAGTGGCTAAGTGGTACACAAGTTCTAGCCATGCAAATATGACAAGTCCTATATGCAAGGGTTAGAGATACACAATTAAACACCAACTCCATAGTTATTCTAGAATAATATTATAATAATAATGTTTGAAAGGAACCGGTTTTGAAAAAAAATTCAGCTAACAAGAAATCTGTTTCATTTATCTTAAGTAAAAGAGGCCTTCAGTGACCACATACTGTCTTCTGTAAATAGTTCTTATTTAAATTTTGTGATAACAAGCATTCCATGCAAGAGCATAACGAGTTCTTTTGACGTGTTTAGATGTGTTAAATCAAAACCCGACCCCTGTTTCAGTAAATGTCTCAAAATCTTTCCTCAAAAATGGATTCTGCTTTACCTTATGATATTTCTGGCAATACTGTGATTTTAGTGACACAGAGATATATATGGGATGAAAAATAACTCCTTAGTTTTAAAACTGCACACCTGGATGTCCTTTAGTTCTGGAAAAATTGGTTAAGATATTCCTAAACTTTGAGGAAATCCTCAATTTTTCCAAAAGCAGATAAAAGAAAAAATATAAAATGTTACAACTGTATTTTAATTCTTAATGCCTACGTAATGTTCAGTGCAAAACTTGTACTTTCAGACCAAGCAATAACACAGATACTGAAAAATCTCAATTTAAGAAAGAAAATTTGAGATGTTTAGAGAAATTGGGACCTTATCAATGAAGTCCTAGTTTATGATAGCAATCAACCGTACCTAATAGTTCTAAGTCGCTGCATAAACCGTTTCTTGTGCCGCTGTGTGTGGAATTTTGGGTGAAAGGAGGAATTTGGGTGAAACTGTTCCAGGTCAATACAACCATCATCAGGAAGGATGGTCTCACACCAAATGCGACAAACATTATCTTTGCAAGATGTCACCAGCATATTGGCAACTGAACCCCTGTAAAAAAAAAAAAAAATGGTTAAAGTCTAAGAAACAGATATTCAAGATTGAAATCTTCAGATCATTATGTATCACCTGTAAACAGCACTATAAAATGTGCCTTTCAAGAACTTAAGCACAAAATATTTACTTCCTAATTGCTTCACATCAAATTCATTCCAGGCCAAAAAGTTCTGTCCAAACTGTACCTCTAAATGTTACAAAAAATTAGCACAAACTCTTAACACTCTTGATGCAGCAGATGTAGCTGGAAAAATGATACCTGTGTCTCTCTGCTAATTAAAGCAAACCAATAAGCAAAGACCTGCAATGTCTATGTACTGAAACTGAATGCAACTAAGAATTTCACCTTATCTCTCTAAGGTTGTGCTACATTCTGTACCATTAAGTGTGAAGTAAAAGGGCTTTATTTTTTAAGGCACCTTCCCCACCCCCTTAACAAATACTGTAATACATTTAAAGTGATACAAGTCAGAGGGAAAACAAACATCCAAAAAAGTAAATAAAATTAAAATCTGAAGATGCATTCATCTTTGGTAGCCAGGCTATGATATGTTAACCTATCTACACCTTGGTGGATCAATCAGATACTTCAGTGCTTTGTACAAGCTGCATCTATTGGATTTCACGAGTTGCCTCATAATTGATTTTAAAAGGATACTTTGTAAGTTTAATATCAAATGTCTAACTACATACGAGAAAGAAACCATTATAGGTGTATTTGAGGGAAAGGAAGTATTTATGCCAGCATGAACAGGCAGTGGAAAATCACTTATTTACGAGTCCAATCCAGTTTTGTGCACCCCTTGTCTTGATCATGGAGGAACAGTTTTCAAATCTGAAAAACATGATTTTCATTGGTTGCAGTGGCATGCCAATGCTTCCAATGAAATCCACAGACCCAAAGCACTGAAATACACCAAGACATAGATAGGTTAATATATCAGAACCTTGGCTAGCGAAGATGAGAAGCATCATATAGAAAGACTTTATGGCCTGGATTTTAATCTTCCTCTCATTCAGATCAAAATAGTTTGGTTAATTTAAGTAACATACATAAAGCTTCACCTTTGCTAGTTTGACATTTGTCTAAGAGCAGGTAAGAGACTAAAACTTTTCACAAAATAATTTTCAAAAATCAAGTGCACCATGAACAATATACATGAACCTGTATCATTATGCTTCTTTTATTTACAACCCTCTTTCATTGTCAAATATTGGACCTTTTGAATCTGAAATCAACAGATATCTTTCTTTTTCAAACCATCACAAAATTTGGTCACCATAAAAATCACAGAGCTCAAGCTATTTTATGGAAATTATGTTCTTCTTTCAGTCATGGTGTATTAGAACTCTGGTCTACTGACCACAAAATTGACAGCTGCATTTCTGGTATAAAATCCAATCCATCCACAAAATTTGGTTATCGTGTGACGCAAAGAAATTGAGCTATTTTGTGGAAACCTACTTTCTTCTTGAAGTCCATCTGATTTTGACATATGACCTTTAAACCCCCAAATCAACTGATGTCTTATCTGTCAGCAATGCAAAATTCAGTCCAGGCATGTGGTACAGAACTTAAGTAGTTTTCTGGAAATCAGATTTACTTCTCTCAGCCCCTGTGACCTTGATTTTTGATGTTTTAACCCAAAGTGAATAGATGTCTTCCCTGTCTCAAATGCAATCTGTGCAAAAAGTTTGGTCAAAGCAAGTGATAAAGAACTCTAAATAGTGTGCAGAAACCATTTTTCATCTTAAGTCACTGTGACTTTGACATTTGACCTTTTGACCCACAAAGCAATAAATATCCTACTTAATATCCTTCTTATTTCAAATGCAAGTAATTTACAAAATTTGGCCAATGAATCTCATATACAAGTCTAGTTATTGTAAAGAAAATTTTCCTTCTTTCAGTCTCAGTGACTCTGACCTTGGATCTTTCGAGTCCGAAATCAATGAGCTTCCGTGTTCAAAAAGCTTGTTACTTACAGTTTGGTAATGATTCACTGTGGAGTACTTGAGTTATTGGTAACAGATGGATGTATGTATGGAAAACATCATATCAACATGGCATGATCCTCCTTATGACAGGTGTATATAAAAGATTAATGTTTGTAAAAATAATGTAGACCAAACAAGCCATGTCCAAAAAGGTTTAAAATATGCAAAACAAAATGAGTACCTCCTGTAATGGAATCTATCAGAATATATCAATATAACATAACACAAATATTTTATCAATCATGCTAGCAAGGTTTTTGTCAAATATGTGCAAGTAGAATAAGTTTTTAAATCTGTAAAATTGATGTTTTTAAAATTTTAAATGGCCTGAAAAACTAATTGGGTCATCTTCATATTAATAAATACAAAACTACCAAATTTCACTTTTCCATCTCAAGAAATTTTTAACTAGATCAAGATTATATCATATTTAAAAAATGTGTAAACAACATTAAAATCAGGTCACAGCCACTAGAACCTAATTAGGCATTGGAACCCAACCAAAGGATCTAAAATTTTAAATTTGGTCTGGTTTGGCTCAATAATTTTTAAGCTACCTTGCTTACAAGAAAGTGCATCAGATGAACAGACAGAACAAAACCATTGTCTCCCTCCCTTAGTCAGAATTCCCTATCTTAAATGCAGATCAATCACCCTGCAAGCTGAAGCAAGCACTATCAGGAAGCAAATATTGTATGATAACTGCTTCAGCAAGGTGAAGACAGGGGCTTGAACTTAGATTAGTTGAGCCACATCAAGACTCAGGAGAGGTTCCATGTTGGGAACAAGGTCAATAAGCATGACCTGGATATGTCGACACTAGACAACAAGTCAGAAAGGTCTTTGTAGTAGCAACTACTGTCTTTTCCACGATGTCTGAATGTGTCTATTATCATGAAATATTCTCTCTTGGTTGTGATCGGTGCTAGCTTCTTGTCTTCAAAGAGGTAAAGAAGGAAGTTGACCAGTTGTGGGATAGAGGCAGAGACTGGTGTGATGGTAAGATGGTAATGTGACAGGTCATTGAAAACATTTCACTTTCCCTTACATGCCATCAAAGTGGAGGACCCCCTAGCTGTCACATTCCTCTCCACGAAGTGCTGAAATCCTTTGTGCATCTGGCATCCCCAACAAGAGCCAGTCAAGGAGTTTCTTTGGAAACAGAAGGACTAATGTTGAGCTCATCTGCTTGTGCAACATGTGGGCCACATGTGAAGAGTCTTCTCTTGCAGTATCCTCTTCCAACTGACCATCACAAAGTCATGTAGCAAGTGTGCCCCTAAACCCGACAAGATGGTGTCCATATAGATTGTGATTTCTGGTTGTGGAGCTTCTAAAGGTATTCCCACTGCTGATCAGTCCCTGTCTTGCCTGTGAAGCAGAAGTGTTTGATTTTGGTCCAGATTGTAATCTGGTGACAAAGACCCAAGATTAGGTACCACTGTGCCAGAAGGGATATCTGCAGACAACCCAAGCTGATATGAATTATAAACTCCATACCTAGATGAATAAATTGTTGGGTAGAGACAAGATCTGTCTTCTCCACACTGACTATCTACGCTAAAATGTGAATGAGGGAGAGAATGCTGTTCACATCATCAACCAAAACCAAACATACCAAATGTTTTGGCAGTATAATGTCCAGGTGCAATGCAATCACTGTTGAGAAGGACAGCCTGAAGTGGCATCTTGGACATTCCAATGTCTTGGTGAAGGCCCAAGGGCTGAAACTGATAACAAATGGAAGGGCATGGAATTGGTATACTACACAGTTGTAGCTAAAGCAAAGGTACCTTGTGATACCATAAGAATTGGAATATGGAAATATGTGTCAGACAGGTGAAGACTGATCGTGTATTTGTCCTGTCACAGACAGATAGGCAGGCTTTGCCATCTTGATCTTAAAGTCTCAATTTTCTGCTGGTTTTTTTAACCTGAAAAGATCTGGATTTGAATATCTGGGAGTCTGGTTTCTGAACCACCTCGACTGTATTTTATGAACAAATGCTGTATCTCCTTCTGTTAAATGTCTGCCTTTGTCTTTGTGGGATCGCTTGGGATCATGAAGGATGCCAAAAATGGAGGAGGGCTGGATGAATGTGGTCTGGAGCTTCTCTAAAAAGACTTGGATGGACCAATCATTAGTCAGAAATAGGCTGATCCAAGTCCGATGGAACAGAAGGAGACTGCCACCCACTGGAGGGTCACCAGCGGGCAGGAGGGACTGCAAATTCAGTGATGGTTGATGCAAGACTTCAGAGCAGGAGAAACCTTGTTTCCTTTTCTTTCTCCACGCCTGCTTGCAGAAGAGAAATTACCTGTTTTCTGTCACCGATCATTACTTTCGACATAGGAGAATGCATGGAGAGCTGAAGAGTTAATTTCTTTGCTGCTTCCTTATCTCCTCAATGAAAACCTCAAACAGAAGGGTAAACCAAAAGGGAAGGAGTGCAGGGTGACCACATGATGGGGATTAAGAGGAGAAGATTGCAGGATTGCACCTCTTCTTATCAAGTTGATGTTACAAGAGGCTGTTATGGCATTTGCCATCATGTGATGAGTAGCCCTATTCACTATCATGGCAATACAGCATACTAATTTGCAAGAATAGTCACTTCTGGCCTTCTTGGCTAGGTATAAGATCACCAGAGCCACCAGGCTGAGTGAGGAGGAAGCTGATACAACATTTCTGACCAACTTCCAATAAGAACTTACAGCCAGAGGGATGTCTAATTGGGTTACAAATGGTCAACTTGCTTGTCGACACTCTAGGCATCAGAGTTTGCTGCAGTGTGCACATTATATGCAATTCCAATATGGCTCAAGAGAAATCACCTGATGCGGCTTCAACAGGATGTAAAGTGATCATCATTGTATATATGATTTTAGGTATTTTCATCAATGGTGGGGGTGGTGTCCTGACTTCACCATAAAACTGGTGAACCATTACAAATTTGGATGAATGCTTAATAATCTCTTATCACAAGTTTTAGAGCATGCCCTTTTTTTTGTGGCCTTTCAACTGCCTTTAAAAAGCATGGGACCAAACGTCTTCTGCTTATAATGCACGCATGCTACATGAATGTGAGGAAAATAATTTTGTGCAGGCGCAGGCCAGACATGTCTCATGGTTGTCATACAAGACTTTTTGGTCTGCATTTCTTTCACTTGACATTTCTGTAAAATTAAAAAGAAAAAGCAAAAATGTGCATACAAAAAATGTACAAACTGCCCAAATACCATAGTTATTCTAACAGACATGGGGGAGGATTGTTGCAGTGCAATTTCCGAGGAGAGGGGGGTGTTTATTAGAGTACTATTAGCATTAGTACCAATGTCCTAAAAATCCTGCAGAAAAGTCTAAAAATTGACCAGTTATATTTTGTTTTGATTTTTCTAACAGTTATTGAAATCTCAAAGATGGAAAGAAATGACTTTGTAAGACCAGGTATGTTTTCTTACTCTAACAAAATGTAAAACTTTTATTTTAAGGGGAGTTGGAAATGAGTCATATTGTACCAATGTCAGACATGAAATCACAAAGTTTAATTCATGCCATCTAATTCTGACATTTGCAGTAAAATATCACCATCAAATGTTCCTTAGTATCAATTTCACCACCTTAGTTTACCTCGGCATGTACTTGCTGGTTTTCCGCCAAGAGAAGCCTGTAACAGCACGCGGATGAGCAATGTAAACAAAAGAGTAGTTAAGATCCTCCCTTCTGGGGCTAATGCTGCTATCTGCATGTGAAAGTGGTAGCTGGACTATAAAAAAGAAAACAGGGATTAAGTAAGACCTAATATGGTTTTACAGATCTTCTACACAGAATAAGTAGGATATTTTTTAAAAAAAGACCAGATTTGGTAAAACTAACATACTTTTGGTGATTTGGTATTTTACCCAACAAGATACATCCACAAACATGCACAACTTCTTAATTAAAGTAAACCTAAAACTTAACCTAAGTCAGGTGAGACTGAAATGTAGTTCACAACGACCTACTTTTGATAAACTGGTGTTACACACAGATGAATCCTCATAATAGATCTGCCAACCTTAACAAGATCATCTCAGTAAATCAGTTGATTTTTTCTGCAAGACTTTATTTACCTCTAGTACAGCTGCACAAAACTACAGTTCCAAACCCTACTCAGCTCAGTGGCTCTTGCTATCTGTCAACTTGGCATAATTCTTGTATATTTTTTTTCCATTTCACTAGACAGCAACCATATCTCCCACCAAGAGATATACTCAAATTAACATGTCCAATAAACGTAACTGTGTCTTTCCTGCTTCTATTAACAAGAATCTCAAATATTCCTTTTTATTCTTCTGTTCTGATTATTAACACTTATTTTCCCTTTTGTCTTCAACATGTATCGTTTGCAGTAGGCCATTCTTTTGCAAAATATAATCAACAATTTGATCATGAGGACGCTTTGCATGAAAAAATATATGCAGTTTAAAGCATTTTAGGTACTACTGTAAAGAAAAGAAGGTTTCCTGACTAACCATACTAAATCTAACATAAAACTTGGATCCAAATCAAACACAGATAAGCCAATTATCTGGATCTTACCTCAACAATCATGTTTCTGTAGTTTTTGCTTTTATTCCATTAGTCTGTATTGTAAGGGTCATTTTTATAAGACTTAGAGCCAAACTGTAAGGTTTGGCAGATCTGTCAGACTAAAAGAAATGATTCATATCCAAATATACTTGAGAAACTGAACACATTAGTGAAGTATCAGCAAAGCAAGAACCTTTAACATCAAGGGTTAGCTTAATTTACAATAAGTGAAGAAAAGGGAAATATCATTTTCCTTTGGGACAACCCATTAACCTGGATGACACAAAATAAAGGTAAGTGCATACTAAAGCTATATTCCAAATCCCAAGTGGTTGAGATAAAATGGTACTGATCTAAAGGAAAGGAAAAACTTTAACACTAAGGTTAATCTTGAGTGCGCATGGACATTAACACATACAGATATGTACACAGATCCCAAAATAAACTGTTGAGTTCTCTGACAAGCCAGACTTGACAATCAGCACAGCTATTAACCTGCTGATGTTCAAGACAATAAGAGTAGGCTGTTTTACATAAAAGATACCCAATTTTATAATATCCATGTACAAAAGTATATCTTATAATTTATTATGCATCAGAAATTATAAATCAGGAGCACTAGAATGCCCTAGTTGCAGTTCGAGTCCCCTGACAATGCCCTCCAGATAATTAAGAACTGTTTAATTGTATGTTCACAGAATCTGAAGGCCAGTAGTATATCTGAAGCCTAATGTTTATGAGCTTTTGTAAACCAATTAAGGAAAAATCCATTGTCCAGTGGCTCTGGATAAGCTCAAAAATGTTTCCTGGACAAGTAAAATGTTCCATCACATGCCTATAACTTATAATTTTATACAGAATATGTACGAAAACTGAAGTTGTTTGTGTAATATTATTTAAAATATTTTATTCCAGACAAGCATGCCATATTAGAATTGTTCCACACTGAAACAAAATGTAGTAATTTCAAGAAGTAGTGCTATGCATTTATATTGTAACCTAAATCTAATGTGTGAATGTACCTGGTACAGCTGTAACTATGTAAATAAAACAAATGCAAAAATATGCTAGACAAAAAGATAAGCTTTCTTGTCATAAACTTACTCTTTCTGTCCTCATACCAAATCTTAACAAGTCTGTCATTCTGTAAAACAAAGAAAAATTATTAGTTGAGATGAAATACTGCAAGAAAGAATCTACAGATGCATGTGAAAATGCCAATTTTTCATCACATCTGTGATACTAAAAAACAAATATAGTAAAACCTTATCTTAATTGAGAGGGCACGAAAGCAATTACTTGAAAATAGGGAGTTAAGATACAGTCGATACTCACTGATCTGATAAGAAATTTTGCCATTAAGTACTTCGGAATATCCTGGACTGGTGGATATGTTGGTTTATCACTTATGCTCATTTATAATTAACATGCCAATAAGTCAAGCCACTTGTGTAAGTCCATGAGAAAGATAATTTCTTACAACCCTTTTTGTAGTCAGGATGTAATTCCACCATGAAATTTGCCTCCCCACTCCCAAAGTATCTATAGTCAAATTACATGCATACTTATAGATACTCCTACAAGTCAAAATCCATATTTACTGGTTTGGACTTTTTTCTTACAGGAAATAGCATATTTAGTTCTCTGAAACATTCTCATCATAAAATCATTAACATCAACGCTGTGTAAAAACAGAGGTTTTCTAAGGCTAATGGTATATCTGACTTACAAATCAACCTCCTATCTGTAACATTCATTATTTTATTAAATACAGCAGAATGCCAATTATCAAGATGCTGATTATCCAGATTGTTTGCATATACAGACAACCATCATATCCCTAGAAAATGTAAATCCCCTGTTGATTAATTTTACCCAGACAACCAATATTCTGGACAAAATCACGATCTACTAATGAACCTAAATAAAATCTGCACTGTTTTGCATTTCGATTTACTATAAATATATCCTGTACATTTTAATCACCCTGGCAAGTCATCCCATAAATTATATTATATTAACACAAAAGCCAGATAAAAAGAATTAAGATTAATGAGACTGAATTGTATATAGAAAAGCATCATGTGAGCAAAATTAGTATTTTATGCATCATGGTTTGCACATGTGAACAGCATAGTTCAGTTTACTGCCTGTAAACATCTAAAAAATCAGTAAATGTGAAAAAGAAAATACATGTGGCTGTGAATGACACAGGAAATGTCCATTATAATTAAATTATTTTCACATCTCTACTTTACAGGATTGTTTATTACAATCATTTTGTTCATCTAGGTATGACTGTCTTACAAACTGAATCCTGTCATAACAGGTAAACGATGTATGACAAATGAAACAATTGCAAGCTGATCAAAGTATGGCATGCATATTATAATAGCTGTCAGCTGTTCTTTCAATTAAACAATGTTCTGGATTTGGGTACTGGAGATCAAAATTGCCTAACATATCTGAAAGATCTTTATCATGCCCAGTGTCACGTTTGCCATGATGTCAGAGATCCTTGAGAGCATGAACAGGATCTTGCATGGCTGCTGTACTCAACCTGGCTATGGAAGACAGCGAGCAGGGACGCTCGTTTGACTACCAACAGACGGTAACCTGTTCTGGGCTACGAAGCCTGATGGTATCATGAGATCAGACCCACCAAAGCCTCCGATCTGAACCGAACAGAATTCTGGTGAACTTAAAGGGGGATGCAGCCCTCTTACCCTGTATGCGGAAGCTAAAGCTATCAGTAAACATGGTCTGTATGATAGTGACTTTAGCAATGTATAGGTTAGAAGTTCGAACGAATCATGTTAAAACCCCAGACTGGATCACTTTGGAGATAAAGAAAGGATATTGGTCAAAGAGACTAATATTGTCTAAAGATCTGACAGGTGTCTAACTCACCTAAACATGTTGCCATGATGCCGGAATATGTCCAGTATCATGAGGCAGTAGCCTTTGGTAGCAAATGGGGTCCAACTGTTTCTCCCTCAAGAACAGAGCCAGAGAAAATTGGCCAGTTGAGGATAGAAGCACACAGATGGGCAATATAGTTAGTTACTCTCGAGATTCTCTCCACAAATGAAGGTTTGAAATGTATGACTCGCAAGGCTATTCTGGTAAGAGCTGAGCATGTAGAAGACGAGGACAGTCAATTCAGGTTGGCCAGAATCTTGCTGGGTGTATTACAGTTGGGAAAAGTAGATCGGTGATACAGGTCTTGTCCCCACAAAGAGGGGCTATCAGAATCATCTTGCCATTCTGACCCCATAACTTTAGCATTGTAAGGAGGGGCAGTAGATGCCCCCAATCCCTCCCAAATGGTTGACAGTGCATCCCATGACCCAAGCTGTTGTGTCTGGAACTCGGGAGATGAAGGTGCGTAGCTTCTGATGCCACTTCCTCACCAAGAGGTCGATCATCGGATGCCATAAGTGCATAAATCCGATGGAGGCGCCATTCCATTTGAAGAACATGACCACCTCGGGATTGATTCTTGGTCAAGCCACTGATGCAGCCAGAAGGTGTTGGATTTGTATGTTAATATGAAGGTTGTTGCACCGCTGTAGAAAAAGCCAAGTCAGAACACATTGGACGAGTGGTTTGGTATTTCCGTTTGAGGTCACCATCAAAGAGTTGTCAGACCGAAAGAAGACCAGTATTGCCTCAGAGGCGATCTTTACAGAAATAAAAGATATTGATGACAGCCTTCATTTCTAAGATGTTGATGTAAAGAGGCCATTCTCCACGTGTCGCTGATAGGTGTGATCATGACTGATCGATTAGGAGGACATAAAACAGGGTGCCAATGTGCTGGCAAGGCCCACATCAAGAGACAGCCAAGCGGGACCAAGTCCACTGCTTTATAATAAACTGAGGAGTTGAAAGAGCTCTCCCAATGAAATCCAAGTCCTGTTGGAAACAGACTTTGACAAGTTCAACGATTCTGGTAACATGAACACAAGGGGTCATGCCAGATTCTGGTTGGTTAGAATGTCCATACCCAGATGGACGAAATTCTGGAATGGTTGGAGGTCTGACTTTCCCAGTTCGTGGAAAGGCCTAGATGATCTTGAAGAGAATGAAGATCATTCTTGCCTTGGAGTAGGGCAGAACTTACCATGTGTTTCTGTAGAATGCTGCCCAGATACGCTGCCATCGATGCAGATGATGTCGCCTGGAATGGGGAGATGACACAATCCATAGTCTGAGTGAAAGCCCAGGACTGATGTTGTGGCCAAAGGGATAAATGGTGAATTGACAATGGTGTGGCAGTAAGCATAGTAGGGAAACTAGCAAAAGATGGGGTGGATAGGGATGTGAAAGTATGCGTCTGTCAGATCAAGACTGACGGCATACTCACCCTGTCTGATGGAGAGGTGGAATGACCTCGCCCTCCCCATCTTGAATAGGGTGAGGAGACTCCAGTTGATGATGGGCTTCCACCTGCTGTTTGCATTCCGAAAAGCAACAGTCCTGAATAAAACACTGGGGAATATGGCCTTATCACAAGCTCTATGCCATTTATGAGCAACCATAACCATTGCTGTCGAAAGGCATCTATCTGTTGATCTGAGGGTGTATTCATGTAGAGAGGCGAGGGGATTGTTGATGAACGAAACCTGAAGCCCCTCTGACTGACCTGGATCAGGCCCCCGCCCCTTTCTGAGGGAACAGTGAGGTCTGGTGAGCTCAAAATCAGTTTCATACCACCACTGTACTACTGCATCACAGGGATTGATGTAGGTGCTCATGACATATGAGATTCCCTCGTCTTGAAGCCACTGAACATTCCTTCACACTGATGGGGACTGAGTGGTTCCAAATGCCCGTACAGGTGGAGCGGCATGGAGGAGGAGCAGTATCTGAACTGCCTGCCTCCAATCTCCCTCTAGTCTTCCTCCAGAGCAACTGGGGTCTGAACAGTGTCACGCTGCAAGGGAGGGTGTGATAAGGTAGGAGCAATGTGGATCGCCCACATGCAACATGTCGAATCGAGAAGAGACTGGCCATACCCGTCAAAGAGTTGGCCACGGTATGGTAAGCAGCCCTGGTAAAATACACTAGCAAACCTGGACACTGGCTCAAAAGTGTGGAGGTTTCCTAAGTCCATTTCTTCTCCTCAATCAGATCTAATGATTCTTTAGAGCAGCGGCAAGGGTGGGGGCATTCAGAAATATGAAACACCCAAAAAAAGAAATTGTCCTCGACAGCTGCTGGAGAGCCAACTTCAGTCCATTCCATGGTGGATTTGATGCAGCTCCGATCCATTGCACTGTGTGATGAGGCCTGCATGGGTCTACTTGCAGCACTAGATAAGACATACTAGGTGCTATGAAAACTCAACTCCATCCTCAGTAAAAGACAGGTTTGTCGGTGACTCATCACCCTCACTGTGCGCCAGATCCTTGAAGCTCAGTTGTATCTGTCCAAGACATGAGCTCTCCCTTGAGAATAAACCATGAGTAATCTAAGATCCAGCATCACCAGCACTGTCAACCTTTCCAGTACTGCTGGCTGGTGTAAATGGCACGAGGTCAGCCTGAATTGCCTCGGCTCAATGGTTTTGAAAAGTGTTAGATCCAATGGATCTGGTGTGAATGGTGTGTGGTCTGCTTGGGTGCTGGCAGTATACAAATGGTCCGACAACTGCCGGTACTGGCCGCACTGAAGGCATGGTTGTATGGACAGATTTCTCACTGAAATCTCCAGTATGGTTATGACAAGATACCAACATATGATAAAGGTACCGACGGCTTGGCTAGATGGAAAGATCTATCACAAAGATTCCCAAATGAACAATTTGGCAGGACTGCTGGTGTCAGCTGGACTGCTGGTGCCAGCTGGGTTGCCGGTGTCTGCAGGATGGCAGGTAATGGAAGGCTTATGCCACCTGAACTGCCTACAATGGGAGTAATATCCCCCAATGCATCAGTATTGCCAACCACGAACTGTAGACTGTCTCCCTTGCTTTGTTACATCTTTCCTTCCTTTCAATGCCCAACAGGACAATCACAGCACATGCATGTCATGCATGTAGTAAACATTCCTCCTGAAATGAGACAAGAAGAGAGAAAACAAAGCACACATTATCAAATTAGTATGTGAATAACTAGCCAATAGTATAAATCATCTAACTCGGCAGCCCAGACTGCCACTGAGTACATATTATGGACACTGTATATCAGAAACAATGTATAAATAATATAACAAAGCAGGAGTCATGGCAGTATAACATGCTCTGAAATTGATTATAAATCATTTAAATTAATATTGTGGAAACAACACAAAAGAAACAAAGTAAGCAGAAACTAGTAACTTGTTGAAGTTAATAAGTCGCTAAAACAAAACAATGTCATAACCACATATTATAGACACTGCATAACAGAAACACTGTATACGTCATGTAAACAAAACAGGGGTCATTGCAGACTTCCATGCTCTGAAGTTGTATATAGAATGTTTGAATTTTGCTGAAATGACACAAGAAACATAAAGTAAAGTAGAAACTAGTAATGTGTTGAAATTACAAGGTCAATAAAAACACTGTCGTAACAGATCAGTGAAGTGTCATATCAGAAACCTATGGCTGTTTTAAACTTATGCTGCATGCTCAGTTAATAATTAAACCATAATTCTATAAAAACAGCGTGACATATGAATAAACTAAGCATAAGTATGAAGCAGCACTACAGAATTTTGCTATTAAGGGCTCCGTAATGGACAGAGTAAGCAAATAAAGTCACATGTAAGCTAAACAATAGTGTGGTGGGACAGTGGTCCTACAAGACTAAGTCCCAACACGTGACAAATCTCTCAAACTATTGGCAGAAATTGTAAAATAAAGCATACAACCTGCAGTAGATCAATAAATCTGTACCATAAATGCAAAATGAATGCTGGATGGGTCATAGGTACACAAAAAAGCCTGGATTATCTGAGGCAATTGCACTGCATGTGTCTCAGCACACAGCAAAACTAAAAACTGGCAACACCTGGTGATATAAAGGGGAGGTAATGGGCAAGAGTTACTGCCCTTTATCTAAACACGGACAGGATAAGATGTTTACCGTCTTTGGTAGGGCTGGATTTGCGAGGTAGCTAGCTAATATTCCTAATGTAATGTGACTGGGGAATGTATTCGAAGAAGAACTAGATTTTGCTTAATATTTGTATTATTCCTGTGCTAAGGGTCTATTAATAGCCTTTAGTAAGCAATAAGGATATCTTACCTTCCCAGCAGATGCAAACAAGAGACCGTCAAAAGAGTATTTGAGATGATATACTGCTGATGATGGTCTGCAAAATAGACAACAAACCCGTGTGACACAAACTCCTACAAACAAGTAAATAATAAGTATGCAAGTGTTTCACAGAATGATGTGTACAATTGGTGAATAGTGCAATGATAAAGCAACTTTCTACTTGTTCAGGCAAGATAGGAAATCTTTGTCTGTCCAAGTACAAACTTCAAACAAAGTTATATTACAGCAAAATGATCAGAAGAATACAGCAACAGATGCAGAAGATACATGACTTTCTAAAACTATACCACTGGACCTTAATGTTGTGACAACAATGATACTCTAATTTATGTAATTTTTCATACCTTTTCATTTTTTGGTACACAAATAATCATAAATGTCATAATTATTTTTGTACTAAAACTGTTCATACAAATCATGTCTAAAATCTAATGAGCCATATGTCTGAGAATTAATGTGTATATACAAATATTGTTAAAAAAAGCAAAAACAAATTAGATCTTTACTGAAAAACTATATTTTTTGGCATCACTAATTGTTGCCTGTCATTTTTATGTATGTTTATTTTAAGACTTTCACTCCAAGACCAGTGTGTAAACAATATACTACTTATTTTCAATACTGAAATTCAGTATATAACACTGGAATAACTACAATAACTTTCTGTACATTTAAACATCAGTTACTGTTCTTTCCAGTCATATTAAAATAATACATGCCAGCATCCTTCATAAAGATCGAAATTTGTTGGAAGTGTTCACAAATATCTACAGTACTTATTGTCTTCCAGTTTGAAAATATTTACAGAAATTATAATGAAATAGTCTTCATTATTATAATTCAGTTAGTGCCATTTTTTACAAGAACATGATGATTTTCATACATACAAGCTTGGTGTGATTGAAATCAAAGCCCACTAACAACAATTACAGCAGCTCCCAAGTCAGTGATGCAGAACTAACATTATTATGTGGAAACTTCTTTCAGTCACAGTAACCCTGACGTCTAATCTTGTCACCCCCAAAATCAACAGGCTCTTTCTTTAATCCATATGCAAGCCATCCACAAAGATTTGTTTGGGTCTGATGTAGAACTAATGTCACTGTGCATCAACCTTTCTCTTTTTTTTTGAGTCAAAGTGTCCTTGTCTTTTGACCTTTCTTACTGCTGGTGTGAGCTATCCACTAAGTATCACAATTTGCAATGATTCATTTTCATCAAACAGAGGTGACATGAATTTAGTTCATAAACAGATAAAAAGAACTATGCAGAACAGGAAACTGGCAGTATTCTGAGCCTGCAGTTGGTTCTATGCCCATGACTGCATTAAGACACCTCGCTTGCCACTTGATTGAAATGTCAGGCACTGTGAGCACTGCTCAAATGTCCCATAGCTACTGTGCAGAAACAAAACAGACCAATAGACCAAAGGACAACATTGCACCATAATATGTTCCACATCATGGCAGGCATATACAACCTAGAAAAATTGCTACAAGGGCATGAAAATTTAATCAAGTCGTCAACCATATGAAAACAATTATGCCTGTTAAATTTCATCTGTATATCTCAAATGGTTTCTGTTTCCTTGTGCTAACAACGCTTTCATTTTATATAAAAAAACTAGAGTCCAAAAGTTCAAAAATGTGTATAAAAATTTTTTTTTTTTAAAACTTCCACATTGTGTGTGTGTGTGTGTGTGTGAGTGTGTGTGTGTGTGAGAGAGAGAGAGATTTTTAACGTAGCTTTAACAATTTTTCAGTCATATTGCTATGATGTCTGCAGTGAGACAGTTTATAGTGATGTCTAGCACTGGCGCATCATGCGCAGATATGTAGCGTCATGTCCCACACAGTCACATTATTCTGACACCAGGCCGACCAGTCCCAACACTAATCTCTTAATGCTGAACACCTAGAAAGGCAACTGTCAGTACCATTTTTATAATTCTTTGGTATGACTTGGCCGGGTTTCAAACCTGCAACCTCCACATCCAAGGTGGACGCCCTAACCACTAGGTCACCAGAATGGTATCTATATATGAATACAAATATGACAACCAAATTTCATGTGTGTACCTTAAGTGATTTTGCCTAATCATATTACAAAGGTCTGTCACAAAAGTTAAAAATTGTATTTAAAAATTGCTCAAATGACCTGGAAATCTAACCAGTTCATTTACATATGTATAAAAATATGCCAGCAGAATTTCATTTGTCTATACTGAACAATTGTTTTGTGCAATCTTGATAACTATATTCTCAAGACAGATGTAAAAGATGGACATGACCGTATTATGATGCTCCATGCATGAGTGGCAAAAGAATGGTTGGACAAATAAACTGCAAAGTATTGAACAACTGGATCAAATATTGTAATTTTGGTATGAAAATATTATTTTTCCATGTGATGAAGGGGTACAGTGTATGCCCCAGAAGTAGCCAACATGTACTTTTTCCTGCATCGCTAGTAGCATTATGTACATTTAGGAAAACTAGAGGTATTTCTCTTGGTCATGAAAATTCCATTTCAGGAATTTTATTTAAATAAAACCTCTTAGAAATGATTCATTTTCATCAAACGGGGGTGAGATAACTTAATGAATTTCAAATAAACAAAAAAAATATATAGTACTGGAGATTGGCAGCATTCATGAGGACACCTCACTTACCACTTGACTAAAATGGCCGCATGAATATCATGCCTTTTCAGATATCGTGAGCACTGGTCTGTGAACTAATGTAATATGTACAATGACTAATGTCTAACAATAAATTTGCATCCTTCTGTTTTTGAAACATTGCTAATCTTAGATGATACACTCTAGAACAAGACAAGTCAATCAAGCACACCCTCTTGAATTGTCTCCCTTCATGAAATTTCATGGACTACAACAAATTACAAATAGCTGCAACCTCCCAGAGTATCAACTCCCGGTCAATGAATAAAAAAGCAAATACATCCAGTATTTAATTATGAACTGCAATTAATTCATTATACTTCAAAAACATGCACAAACAGATCCAAGTCTTTTAATTGCTGCACCAAACACAAGCCCTTTTCTTTATATAGCTCCATCATGGAGTTGTTGTGAAGTCTTAAGCTTACTTGTGAGGTTGTCCAAGTCCAAATATGCAGCACTACTACTGCTATGGCCAATACTTCTTTTATCTTAAATATTATAAAATATTACTCATGCAGCCTGTATTCTAGATTGGCTCTACCACCCAAAATTATGGTACCCGAGTTCAGAGCTTAGAACTGTATTCTCTCGTACACGTACTTACTTGCATCTCCACACTGCATGCCATGAAGATAACAGGGTTAAATCAGGATCATGAACATTGATGTGGGGTAGAGAGCTTGCTATGTGATCTGGTGACTCATCATCATGAACACCTAGCTGGAACTTTACATTTTGGCTTAGCCTGTCTTCTTGTTCTTCATCCATTGCATCAACAAGCTGCCATGCTTGCATTATCTCCCCTGCTGTCAGCAGCCGGGAACCTACATCAGACAAGAAAGAAATGATCCAATTTACTGCATGGCTCATACAGCCCTGGAGAGTTTGTTTCAAGGCCTTTTCATGGACCTCTAAAAGTTTTCAAGGAGTATATTTTACTATGGAAATCGAATGTTCACCGTATATTACTTTGATATTGCTAAATAAATAAGCAATGAAGTTGAAGAAAAATACAACTTCCCCACTACAGCAAAGGGACACTACTCCATATGGTAACTACCAGGGATGTGCCTTATAATCAACCGAATTTTACTTATTTTTTAATTACTTTTGGTAATGACTAAGAAGTATTCTGCATTTAAAAAGTGATATTTTATTCAGTTTGAACCTTTTTATGTTTATATTATGATTTAAAGGAGATTTCAGCAAAATTCAATGTTTTCAACAAATTCAAGAAATTTTTTAGGATAAAATTAAAATTTTAAAATTTAAGAAGTATCCATGGCAACCCTCAAATTTAAGTATTTTTCAAAGTTGTACTAATCATGTACTAAAAAGACTAATGAAAAAAATAGGCTTAAAATGAAAGAATAAATCTTCAAGCTAAGCAAAGATAGGGAGACAGTGTTCCAATAAACTAATGCTTTCTGCTGAATCCCTGCAATTTTACATTGGTACTTGCATTTGGCAAAAGCTTTTAAAATAAATGTAGTTTAAGAAAAGACATGTTCATGAACATGAATGCCATATACTGAAAAGGTACTAAAGTCTAAAATAAAAGTTAGGGTGGCATGCCTTGTGGTGTACTGCCAAGCTGCATCCATGTGCATGATACTGTCACCATTATAATGCAAAAAACTGACCCCTGGTGAGGAAAAATTGTAATCCAAATGGACAGAAAGAGTAATCCAAGCAGAAAAGAGTAATCCACATATAAGATGATAAAAATTCAATGATTGTACAAAATGATTTAATTACCCCTCTAGTATTTTAACATCATTACTGCTTCAAGTTTTCATATGATGGACTCAGCTTTAGAAAACAACAGACTGTCATGTTGCATTTCAAAACACTTTGTACCAGCTGAGATCATGAACGTTTTGCATACCAGTAGAGCACTATGTACTGGGTTACTGAGCCTGGATCTGTATTCAGTTTTATTTTTGTCAACAATACTGAACAATCTCTCACAGTCAGCATTAGAATGGAAAAGAATAAATATTCCTTTCATAACCTGTCAATCAAGAGGAAATTTATATCTTCCAGTGACTGTATTTTAGCTGGGAAATAAAGTACCATTGCACATCAACTCTGTCTGCATGAAGTGCACAGTCACATTGAATGCCAACTTGATACTTCAGGAATTCTCCTTCTAATTTATCAGCAGTCTTTCCCACAGCAATGTGCATCAAATGACAGGGACAACCTGTTATGTACACTGATGGAGACATTTTCAAAATAATAGGATGCAATTCCTTCATGAAATCCAGTCATCACTGATGCATTATCAGCTGAAAACCCCATACAGTTCTGCCAACTTACATCATGTTTCTTCGAAGCATTATCAAGCCAATTAAAGATCATTTCTCCAGTAGAATCTGTTAATTCTGGTAATGAAAGAAGAACACTCTGACTTTGCTCTTTTCATTATCAAAGTATCTGGCACAGACTGGGTACAACTTGTCATAATAATTACTACTCCTGCCTGTGGCAATACTAAACGGCCCAATTTTCATGCCCTCTGCTATTTTAAGTGAAGTATCTTCAGCTAAACACTGAACAATATCAGATGATTTTGTTCTTGCACATGCATATTTTTGTGCAATTTTGGAATCAGGAAACATCCGTTTGAACAAAGGACCAACGTAGTCTGCTACCAGTAGGGGTAATCCGTGTTCTATTAAGAATTCGGTAAATAACACCTCTGCATTTATAACATTCATGTCCGCAATTGAGTTCTGCTGTAAAAAAAGAAGTTCCCATAGTATTGGCGTTAGCAAGACAAGCTCATTTGATGTGTTTCTTTGTTTTCAGTTGTTTTTCTACATCAAATTTACCACCATGACCAATATTAAAATAATTTCCACACAGCAAGCAATGGGCATGAAGCTGCTCTAGAATGGAATGATGTATTATGTCATTCATGTATTCATCTTCGAATCACTGGAGGATTTATTTTTTTCTTTTTCTCATCCATCTGTGAAATTATTTGAAAAACATTTTTGCTCTACATATCAACTAGAATCCATCTGACGACTTTTAGCGCAAAATATTAAAATTCTTTCCACACAGCCTGCAACAGGTGTGATGCTGCCCTAGAACAGAATAGAATATAATGATAGTGTGAGGACAGTACATGCAGGTCTATTGTACTCTTTTACAAAAGCCATAGATACGACCTAGAGCACACTCTTAAGTCAGTTACACAGAAGAAGTCTTTTCAAGAAAATGATCTGTGGGATTAATGGGATGTTAATAAACATGAGAAAAAAATTATTGATTTTTTGGGAGGGGTATATACCTAAAAAGCGTAATCCATACACAAGCACGCATAAGGTACAATTTAGTGAAAAACAGCATAATGATTACGCCAAAAGCGAGATTGTTGGCATATATGAACTGACCTTAAAAGAAATCTTAAGCAGGACAGATTAACAAGTGGACAGAAAAAAGGAGTATATTGACAAAAGTCACATTTATGTGTCCATTCCAAATTCATGGAATGTAAAAAGAAAGTAAAATGAAATTTAACAAAATACACCATGCTTCTATTATAGCTGGGAAAGAATACAAGCACATGTCAGAGGTTTCTATTTTGTCTCAAACAAATAATGACCAGGTAAATTTGTATATATTGGTCACATTTTCTAAACTGTATCCAAATAACTAATGACAAGATAAATGTGCATATATCTGTCACATTTTCAAGTTATAAATAGCCTTGCAGCAAGGAAAAATACAAAGTGACAAACTGAGATTAATGTATTCTCCTATGTACATGGTGCCATTCAGATACACAGGTCTCATCTTCGATAGACAAGGTTCGATATGTTAACCCCATGTAAAACTTGGCAGATTGAGCAGATATTTTAGTACTTTGTCCTTGCAACATCTACTGGATTTCATGAGTTGCCTCCCTTAGTATGTAATGCCAACTAAACAAAAGAGTGTAACGGCAGTGCATTGTACATCAGCTGAAAATGGTGGAGGCAATTGACTTCAAACGAATAAAGGATACCTTGTTAGTTTAACTTTGAAAGTATGACTACGTACCAGAGAGAAGCCATTACAGGTGTATTTGAGTGAAAGATATTTGTACAAACACGGACCAGCAGTGGGAAGTTGCTTATTTATGAGTCCATTCAAATTGTGTGTTCCCCCTTGTCTCGATCATGTAGGTACAGTGTTCAAATTAAAACAATACTGATTGGATGCACTGCATCCAATGAAATTCACAGACCCAAAGCACAGAAATATCTGCTCAATCTGCCAAGGTGTAGATAGGGTTAACATATCGGAACCTTTGCTAGCAAAGATGCATAGGTCTGAGCATGTCATGTTCAATAATTCCTTATGTGTGGGCACAGGGTAATCTAACCCAAGCAGAAAAGACATGTCATGAACAAGGCTTGCCAAGTCAGCAATACAAATCTTACTACCTGAATGCTACATTTCCTTGTCCAATCCATACACATTGGGTAAATTCTTTTTTCACCCACCACCTGTATTATTATTTCTAAGAAAACATTACAGAATAATATGTGTACATATGATGTCAAGCAAATGACATAACACTGGTAGCAAGTCAAAATATACTGAAACTAATTTAAAACTAAACAAGTTAATATTTGAATCTGTGGCAATGATCAAGCATAGATGGACATGTTCTGGACTGTAGTTTACTAACTTGAACTAAATAGGGTTTCAACTTCACAAATAAACTGCAAACCTTTTCTACCCTTAAACAAGGTAATTACAGTAAACTAACATTCTGCTTAGCACACTCTTGAATGTTTACATCAATTACAAAACATTCAATTTTATTATTTAGGTGAATGGTACAAAAAGCATTGATTTACAGATCAAAAAAAGATCTTTCTGAAAAATCATCATACTCAATTTTCCAAGCTGCAAATTCAAATACTGACAAAATGTTAAATTATTTGCCAAAAAACTAAAACTGACAACATAAAATAAGTTCACAATAAATAATATCAATTTATGAAACTCAATATAATAAATATTTTCCTACCCTCCAGGTTCCAACACAAACAGTTGATGACACATTCTGCTTCAAATTTAGCAGTCTGATACCAATGGTAGTCCAATTTCTGAAACAGTGAATTAACAGGCATATCAAATAACTAAAAAGATTGTTGCATGTAAATCTGCTGAACTCTATTTAGACTGCAACATGCGACTACAATCTACCTTACTTTAAGTTAAAAATAATTGAATCATACGCAAAACTGAATACTTTATCGCCACATACGCCATGGGCCACACCTGTTTTCACTCATATCTTTCATAAGAGCATTGTAATGTTGAGAAGTGGTGGTATAATGTGGACGCTATGCTGTGAGTAGGGGCATGCAGATTATTCAATACTGTACAGACTTACTTTAGAATAAGTTGATCCAACAATATGATGAAAAAATAAAAACACTGAAGAAAAAAATGTTTAAAATTTTTTGGTGTGTTGAACTAGAAACACAAACTGTATTCAAGATTTGACTACAGCTAGTCATAATGTATGCATCATTTTGGGTCCCACTCTCTCCAATAAAAAACCTAGCTCAGGTCTAGAAAAAAAAATGTCACGATGGTCCACACAATTTTTTCATTTTTTCTATCAAAACTATGTTAGTTCCTGTCACAGTTTGACAATGTAAGATATTGGTTCAGATGCAAAAACTATGGCACTTTTGGTACCAATTTTTGGCATGTGCATACATGAAAATAAGTTATTGGGTCACCCTATGAACATATAGGAGGTCAAGTTACCAGAATCACACAATTTTTCTTTGACCTTAGATAATCTCAGTACCACGAAGATGACAATTTAGAAAAAAAATTGTCTAAATGATGGAAATAAACCCCTTCAAGGTCTCATGAATAAAAAGGTGCATAATAATTTGAAATGCAGTATTTCTTGATAAAGTTATGGTGCAGAAAACAAAATTAAGGAAGATGGGCAATCTGAGGCCACAACTCTTCCAAATGATAACGTAGAAACCTTTAATAAATCCAATCAAAGTCTAAACACAATAAAGCTGCATTCCAAAACAGACTGAAATCCAATACACTTTCGTAACATTATGCCATGGAAACCAAATTCAGAAAGACAGACAATCAGCAGCCGTTAACACCTGTACATGATATCATGGAATGTAGGAAATTTTTCAAACAAAACAAAAGTCTTGTCAATCTGAAGTCACCTGCAAATCTGGTTGAAACCCAACACCTTTTGGTAAAGTTATCTTGCTAAAACAAAGTCAGGATGTCAAACAATCTGCAAGCCACAACTGTTCTCAATGAGACTAAACCAATACAAGGTACATGTAAGTCTACGAGACAATGTTAATACCAAATTGCATCAGACTATGTTGAATCATACTTTAACAATGACAGCCAAAATCTACAACCTAAGTAAAGGTATGAAATTGTCAAGGGCCATAACTCTCTCTAACATGGAGATGACAAAACATAACCCATAAAAAAAGCATCTAGGTCCTGAGACAATGTACACACCAAATTGCATCAGAATAAGTTGAATGGTTCCTGAGCTATGCTGGTTCCAAGGATCTACTGTAGCAGAGATTTGACAGTGAGGAAAAAAGGGCAACAACTCCCTTACAATTAGAACTGAAATGAGGAAACACTGAAATCTACCAAATGGCATCCAATTATGTGTATGGGTTGCAAAGAAATGCTGGTTACAAACAACATCCTATGTGCAGATAAGTAGTAAATTGTCCAGTGCTATAACTTGATTTAAAATGGAGTTGACACAACAAAACTCCTGCAAGGTATATCTATGGATGTAAGACAACATGCACATTAAATTACATCAGAATATGTCAAATGGTTCCTGAGCTATGCTGGCTACAAGGACTTGCTGTAATGGAGATGAAGTATTGATGGAAAAAGGGCAACAAATCTGTTAGAATTAGATCCCAACTGATAAAAGGTGCATCTACATGCAACAGGCAATACACCTACCAAATGGCATCCTATTATGTATAACAGTTGCAAAGTAATGCTGACTGCAACATACCATGCAAAGATTGTCCATGGCTCTCTAGAGTTATCTATGATGGATGCATCACAAAGGACCCCACTCAATACAATATGCTCATTATTTGCAAGAAACTTGCATTGGGAAACCAAAGTTATGAGAAAATGATTGGCATTCAGAGACCAATACTCCTCTAAATGATGACATGGAATATATGACATCTAACTCTTTCAAGGACTCATCAATACAAACAACATCTAACAGCCACATCTAGGTCTACAGAAAAATATTCACATTAAACTGCATTACAATATGCTGAATGACCCTTGCGCTATGCTGATAACAAGCAACATCCCATGTAAAGATATGAGGCTGACTGACATGGGCCATAACTCCAAACTTGTGTAGACATGACAAACATCACAGAGGCCCAACTAGGTCTGTGTGATGATGCTATTACCAAATTCTATCACAATATCTTGAATGGTTCTTGAGCTATACTGACTGCAAGCAACATTCCAAGCTTCCTTGTGAAGAAAATAATGGGCATGACAAGTGGCATAAATGGACTTAAACCCCTAAAAGGCACTTTCAGACTATGAGACAATGTTCATTACCAAATTGCATAAGAATATGCTGAATGGTAAAATATCATTTTGAAGATATCACATTGTCATAGCTGTATTTCTATCCAAAAATGGAGTTCATAAGACAACACCCATACTGATGCACATCTAGGTCTGTGAGATAATGTTGGAATCAAATTATATTAGAATATGCTGAACGGTTCCTGAGGTTTGTAGATTACAAGGATCTGCTGTAGTGGAGATTTAAAACTGATAGAAAAAGGGAGAAAAAAAACGCCATCAAATTCAGACCTAAAATGATGAAACCTATAAAATGTACATCTACATGAAATAGGAAATTCAACTACCAAATGGCATCTAATTATGTACAAGGGTTGAACAGCTTTGATGTTTACAAGGAGTGTGAATGGAGGAATAGACAGATGGACTGATGTACAGACGGAAAAGATGGTTACTACATGGCTCTTGCATCTCAATGTGGGCTCCTAATAAATAACAGTAAACACTCACATGTGAACTCTCATGATGAAGTAGCGGTGTCGGCTCAAAGATGTAAACTTGACTTAGGTAGGAGGCAGCAATCTGAAAAGATGAGACATAGTAAAGAGTCAAAGCTCTCAACATAAGCTTCAAATTAACAATTTAAACATCCAAACTTAGATGGGCAATTTCATAAAACTCGTGACTCAAACTGTATGAATGATAACCATTTTCCTTAAATGGCTTTTCCACACATTTTGGACTTTCTCCTGTTCTACTCCTTAAAATCTGATGGCAAATCCCCTTGCATTTTATGACATATTCTACATCTTAGCACCTAATCCCCTTTTCAGACTTCAACCCAAAGGTTACAACTAACTGAAACACCTGCATCCTATGGATTATCCCCATTGCTAAAGCATGGGTGGAAAGAATGTTTAAGATTCAATGCCAGACTTTGGTCATTACACAGTGTATTTTTGGTCATATGGTTTCAAATGAGAGCAATAGAAACTATACATTGTAATTTATTCCCACTGCTAATAGAAAACACACATTGTAATTTATTCCAACTTCTCTAGTACATTGGTTACATCATGGTAATTGCTAATTGGTAAAAGAATTTAATCAACTCCCACTGGAACAAGTAATTTATTTTTTTAGTTTCTAAAATTTCACTATATTAGTATGAGGCTGAACCCTCACTTCATTAACTGTTGCACAAAGTCATTATGTGCTTTAAAATGGCTAAAGTAAACGAAATGTTGTATATCATACTACCTGTTTCGCTTAAATAAAATGTCACTTGGAATAAATAAATCAGTAAATCCAATAGGATACAATAACTTGCTGGAGAATTAAGGGCGGGGGGGGAGGGGGGAATAACAAAACACTTTTCTTACCTAGAACAAGCTATAGGTCATTTTCGTATATCGATGATGATCCAAATGGATGACCAGTTAAAGTTGAATGCATTTGATATATGAAAAAACATGTAATGTGTCACCATACTGATTGTGCAACACTGGTGCCATGCAATGGCTTTACATTATAATAGCTTTGTTTTCGATACTGTCTACAAGGAAGTCACGTCTTATACACGATTGTGAAAAAGGTCTATTGTTTCAACAAGTCCAAATTTCTTATTTATCTTCATCCATATCTGACGACACATTAGCATCATTTGGCCAATATATAAAGGCCTTTATGCCAAGACGTCTTTCAAAACATTTTGTTCAGGTCTGTTGACTTGTTTATTAAATTAGGTTGTTTAAATGTCTAAAGGTTTTTCTTTATAATGGATACCTTATTTTATGACAGATTTACATTTTTTGCATAATTTTGAAAGGCCATCAAGCTTAAATGTTTTCTGACCAATTTGGTCAAATTATGTTCATTGATTTTTGAGAGTCATAAGAATGGTTTTATATTTCTTTTATTTGCAAACATATTTCTTTTATTTACAATCATATTTGTGATACCTGATAACAGATCAGCATCATCTGTACAAACTTTAATTCCATAAAGCAATTTCTAAGAAGCAACTATTTGAATCTTTTATTTCTAGTATTGATGGCCATAATAGAAGGCATCATCTGCAAAATCTGAAAGGTCTTTTTGCCAATATATTCTATGATAAATTTGGCTAAAATTGCTCCAGCAGGTTTTGTGAAGTTTAAAATATTAAATGTTGCTGCCTGACTGATGGACAATACACAATGGATGTAGGACTAACTGACCATGGGTTTACCTTTAATCTGCTAATTACCTTGCCAGTATCTGTGGAGCAGTCGATACAGCTGACTTTGATGTTGCCATGGGTGACCCCAGGAATTATCTGCACTCTCTGGAAGTCACTTGCCAATATCACAATGTCACAACCAGTAGCATATGCCTACAAGGGAACATCAAGATGTAGTATGTGCTATTATTTCATCTATAAATGCATAAAAGTGCTGTCTCCAAAATTTTAACTATCATATTTACTGCATGTTTTCGGACACTTTGTTTTCGGACACCGTTTTTTTTAAAATATATAATATTTAAATGCCTTGTAATTTTCGGACATTGCTCTGCTATAATTTTTTTGTACAACTTATGTTTTTGGACACAATCTAAGAAGATCAGCTTCGTCGTTTTAAAGTAGGTGTGACAGTTATGGCTTTGATTAGAAACCATGACCCCTGCTTTATAACATTAAACAATACATCGGTATGGATTAGTAAATTCATTGGCATCGTGCAACAAAACAAACCCCTTATCCCTGAGACATTATGTACCATGGTTTAAACATAGTTAATGTTCTACAGGTAATAAACCTCTTTGTAGACGAAAAATATTGATTGCTGGTGCTACATGTTTGGTACATTGTGTGCTCTTTTAACGAAATCTAGATGGCTGCCTTTTATTTCTGAACACACCTGTCAAAGATATCCCACAAGTTATATTATTAACAATTATCACCTAGACACCTTGAAATATCTGACACGCATCAAAACAATCTTTGAGCATTTTAATGTTTCGAGTTGGCAAGCTCTGCTCATTTTGAAGCTACCCTCGGCTGGGTGGAAAAAAAAAAGAAAAAAAAAAAAGAACAGAGAACCACAACAAATAGATCACCTTTATTTTTAAAAATACCAACATATTAATCACGCCGACTCGTATAATGCAACTTGCTTGTTATTTTCACCCTACCTAGGCATGCGCACAACACTCACCCCATATGGAGCCTCTAAGATTAGCCATCATACATGTACCGGTATTTAAACTCTCAATAATAAAATGTTTGTCATAAATATCTTCAGAATTATAATTCCAAAATCTTTTTATTTAGTTTGTATTAATATCTTAATTACATAGAAATAAAACTTGCGTGTGTTTGTAAGGTGGATTTTAATGATCACTGATTAGCAGAGGGTTAAACTGGATTGCAAGATTACTAATATGGCGTTGGAAATTACGCACACAATCGTGGCTCTAATACATGTATGGCTGCGTTTTTTGGTGGATGGACATGTATCAAATAGACAAAATAGGCAAGTAATGCCTGTTTTTCATTCATTATCCTTTCCGTGGTGTTAGACAAAATACTTGTTTTACTTCATAGCAGCATGTCGTCATGTGAGCTAATGCTAACTTTGTTACGGACTTGGGGGGGGCACAAATTTATCTTCCTGTTTGTTTTCGGACACCTAATTAAAGAATTTAATATGTATTCGGACAACAAAAAAAGTAATTATTTTTTGCCGTCCAAAAACATGCAGTAAAAACTTTCTAATGGTTTTACCCTCAAGAATATAGTGCACATCATTACAACTTTTACAATTATGCATCAACCTCTAATACATCTAATAGCAATACTCCAAAGGCATGAACCTTGGCATACTTTTATCAAACCTCATTAGATCATACACCTAAATGTATGTCCTACAATTATGCATCTTAAACAGTGTACAGGAAGCAATATGATAATTATGCATGGACTTGAATACAAGTGCATGGTGGGGGTGTGGATGACCTTTTTGGTGCTGTTTTCCCCTTAACTCAACATTAAATGAAGATTAAACATGCTACATCTGAACCAAGGTCATCAAATATAATTAAATCTGGACAAAGTCAAACACAAAACTGCATCTTAAAATATAAGTCAAGTCTACATATGATGTTTTACACATACACCAAAATACAAAAAGAAGTATTTACAGTGAGATCAGCATCAGCTGATGAAGCCATACAAATACCTACTCACAACAAGAACATTTATCT